>ML252758.1:3692-90288 GCA_005239495.1 Nicotiana undulata | reverse complement strand
ATGTATGTATATAACATTCATCACTAGGTTATAAGTTGATGAATCAATTTACAAGTGTATAAACCCCTATATATATATATATATATATACATGAAGCGCTAGAAACATACGATCGAATTATTTTAGGGATTGATACATATATACTTAAATATAACTAAAAAAATTACTTTACATAGATGTTATTATCATATATTAAAAGTAATTACATAGTTAATAATTATTCATAATAATTGTAGTTAATAATTTTTTTATAGCTTATAATATTTAAAAACCAAAAAAGAAAAAAAAATTAATTTTTTTTAATAGCGACCAAAGTTGGTCGCTATTTTCAATTTAATTTTTTTAAATAGCGGCCAACGTTGGTCGCTAAATTTGATCAAACGGTCAAAACTTATATACAGACCAAAAATAGCGACCAAAGTTGGTCGCTTTTCCTAATTTCAGAGAAAAAAATGGGTTTCCCCCATTTCTCTTATTTACTTCCCAAAATTTCCCCAATTCTCTATTTCTCTCCCCTTCTCTATTTCACTAACCCAAATCCCATCCCCCACCCCACGCCACCACTGCCCCCTTTCTCGCCGCCGCCTCACCGCCCACTCCTTGCTGGCCACCACCACTGCCGCCCCCCTCTCTCTCTCCTTCTTTACATAAAAAAAAACCAAGGTTAGAATTACAACCTTGAATCTTCGTTATTTCTAGTGTGTGTGTGTGTTACAATATTTGATGTATTGTAGTTTATTGTGTCAATTAGTGTTTCAATTCTTTGAACATTGTATTTTATTGACGATTAGGGTTTAGGTCTTGTTTTAATTAGTTTTGTTAATTAATTTAATAACAAATTAGTTTAATTAGTGTTGTATTTATTTTAGTTAGATTTGAATAATAATTTGTATTGTCTTGATAGTTTAGTTAGAATTTAGGGTTTAGGACATGTATTGGAATTTTAGTTTATGAATTAGAATTTTTGGATATGAATTGAGCCTTTAGGATATGAATTGAGCCTTTTAGTTTATGTATTGAAATTTTAGTTTATGTATTGGAATTTTAGTTTAAGAATTGGAATTTTAGTTTATGAATTGGACTTTTAGGATATGAATTGAACTTTTGTGGATATGAATTGAACTCCTAGGATATGAATTGAGCCTTTAGGATATGAATTGGACTTTTAGTTTATGTATTGGAGTTTTAGTTTATGAATTGGAATTATTCGATATGAATTGAGCCTTTAGGATATGAATTGAATCTTTAGGATATGAATTGAGCCTTTTAGTTTATGTATTGGAATTTTAGTTTAACATCGTACTTGGATGTACAATAGGAATTATCCTAATCAGAAAGGATTGCGGGAGGATTTTGTAGAAGGGGTTGATGACTTTATTAGACATGCAATGGAACTTCCACCAAGAATAACTTGGATACAGTACCTGGCAGGTTGTGTCTTTGATCAATTGTTGTTCTCATTAGCGACAATGATGATGAGAAGGCAATGGCATGTGTTTCAAACAGTGATGGTGTAGGTAGGAATTTAACATTTCCTAAGAAGATAAAAGAAGAGGTTATAGAGGAATTATCTACTTCATTTTCCAAATTTAAACTTCTCTTCCTTGGAGAAATCCCCTGCCTATAAAGTGCATATATCGCGTTCATGCAGAGTTCAACATCCTATAAGGTACCAAGAAAAACGTTGGTACCTTACACGATGTTGAAATCTGGATGAACGTGATATGTGCACTTTATAGGCAACAGATTTCTCAAAACTTCTCTTCCTTGGAGAAATCCCCTTCCTATAAAGTGCATATATCACGTTCATGCAGAGTTCAACATCCTATAAGGTACCAAGAAAAACGTTGGTACCTTACACGATGTTGAAATCTGGATGAACGTGATATGTGCACTTTATAGGCAACAGATTTCTCCAAACTTCTCTTCCTTAGAGAAATTCCATGCCTATAAAGTGCATATATCGCGTTCATGCAGAGTTTAACATCCTATAAGGTACCAAGAAAAACGTTGGTGCCTTACAGGATGTTGAAATCTGGATGAACGTGATATGTGCACTTTATAGGCAGGGGATTTCTCCAAACAAGAGAAGTTTAAATTTGGAAAATGAAGTAGATAATTCCTCTATAACCTCTTATTTTATCTTCTTAGGAAATGTTAAATTCCTACCTACACCATCACTATTTGAAACACATGCCATTGCCTTCTCATCATCAATGTCGCTAATGAGAACAACAATTGATCAAAGACGCACCTTGCCAGGTACTGTATCCAAGTTATTCTTTGTATCTAAGTTCATCCGGAGTAATATTACTACGAGGATAATAACCAAATCCACCAGACAGCTTTATGATGCCAATGAAGCAAGATGAGCTATTCAATGAGACTCATATTATAAAGAAGAAGAAAGAGATCGATCCAGAAAGGTGGGTCGAGGGCCGAGCCTCGACTGTACATGTAAGTTTTTTTACTTTTCATTAAGTATTTTGATTTACTTTTATATAAAATTTGAAATACTAATTCAATGTAATTTTTCTTATAGGGTCGCTTCAAAGCTGGCGTGGAGGAATTCATACGCAGTCAGCCACCTAATGAGTCGGGCGAGGCAATCCAACTTTCGGACGAGGATGCTTCAAGAACACTTAGTTTTATATACTTAGTTTTCCTTGAGTACTTTTATATACTTTGAACTAGACAATATAACCGGTTTTCGAATGGGCTTGTAATAAGCGTTAACTTAGTTTTGTTAGTTTAATTTTTTTTCTATTGAACTTTACTTTGTTGTTGTGTTGTTGTTGTTGGTTTTGTTGTTGTTATTGTTGTTGTTGTTGCTTGTAATAGGGAATTTGGTATGCTGGCAGGTGGTGTAACTGCTAAAACAGGCAATTTCTGCCAAAATTATACCTAGAAAAGCGACCAACTTTGGTCGCTTTTTTATTTAAAAAATAATTTTCTAGGCAATAGCGACCAAGATTGGTCGCTAATTAACCCAGATTTTCAGAATAGCAACCAATGTTGGTCGCTTATTTATAAAAAAATATTAAAATCTTGACATAAGCGACCAATTTTAAAAAAATTACCTATAAAAAAATTAAAAATATTATAAAGAAGCGACCAACTTTGGTCGCTAGTTTCCAGATTTTAAAATATAATATTTGGTTTACAGACCAAAGTTGGTCGCTATATTTTGAATAATAATAAATAAATAAATAACATAATTTATATATACAGACCAACTTTGGTCGCTAAATTTATATTATTAAAATAATAAAGCGACCAAAGTTGGTCTCTATATTTGATATCCGGAATGTTTGGTCCTTTTACGTTAGAGACTAAAGTTGGTCGCTAATTAGCGACCAACTTTGGTCTCTAATGTAAAGGGACCATCAAAATAGCGACCAACCCTGTTTGGACGCATTTTGGTCGCTTTTTCACTGTTTAGCGACCAACTTTGGTCGCTTTTTGTGGTTTCTTTTTGCCGAATTTTTAGTAGTGACACTAACTGGAATAACCATAGATTTGGATAAGGTCTTGAAATTAGTTCAAGGGGAAGGTGTTAGGCACCCCTCAAAGTCCACAAATATAGTTCCCGGCGAAACAAGCTTTGTGAATTTTGAGACAAGTAGCACATAAGCATTGAAAACATATAGGTAGAAGAGATAAAGGGGTTTGAAATGGTTTGCAGTCTAAGCACACATATGTGCTAAAGTTTAAAAGATTTGAAGTCTAAACACATGTAGAAGATTCTTTAAAAGATTTATAGCCTACACATATATATAATGAATAGGGGCGTCCTAAGTTGTTTACTCTATAGGATCACATCGGTACTATGCCCGGTAATCAATCCTCAGAAGAAGGGCTACAGGTGGCATTAACGCACCGGTCATCATATCAACATCTACCCTTTCCCACCCCTTAGCGGTTATTAAAGCGCGTGTTATTTATCGACCTCTATTGCGTGTTGTTACTCGTCCCTTCTTAGTGGTCCCGGAGGAATTTAGGACCTCTACATATGGACAGTTCTAGACGGACCCCTAATGTTAAAAGGAGAAAGTACTAAGGCGACAAGCAAGAACACATAGGACTTTAGCAGATAAAACAGAAAATGAAAGCCATTAAGAGGCTCAGATTTACCTCCACAAATATTGCCTGTAAACAAGGCGTCCCAATCACAAACCAGGGCAGTATCATTAAACAAGATCCTAAAACATGATGTCTAGGTAAATATCAAAACACAAGAGATATGAAGTTGTGGTTTATAACTTCAGAAGCCGGGCCCTAATCGGTTTACCTACTGTTTTTAAACATGTTAAGCATTAAACAGTAAACAACAAGGGAGGCAGTTTCCAGTTTTCCTTTATTCAGAGGTTGAATATCTAAAGTTTGCCTAGATGTGGGGGTAATGCACAATAATTACCAGTATCATTACTGCAATTTTTAAAAAATGTTACACCTACAACATGAAATTCTAGGTGTTGCCGCATTTACAGAGATATGACTAATTTTTACTTAAACAGGGTCAATCAAATGTGAGGCTGTTTTATACCCTTTTTCATGCATCAGTAATTTAACTAGGTGTGACTGAGCGAGTGCAAATGAGATCCTAAGGCAGGATATCTTGTATGATCATACAAGAGGCAGAATCATTTATGTGTGAAATTCCTAAAGCAGGATTTCTAAATGCACAACACGATTTCAGGATATGCGAAACTCTTAAAGCATGATTTTCAAATGCACAGAAAGTTACAACATTGTTAGGCATCACTTAAAAAAATGTGCAGAAACAACATTTCGTGTTAATGTTGTTACTTAGCCTAGGAACATGATTTCTAAGTGATAAATAGGGCCAAATGAGATGCTGAAGCAGTAAACCTAAACATGATATCTAATGAATGACATGCTTTGAATGTATTGGTTCCAAACATGGATCCTAATGCGCATATAAGAAAATATAAACCTAAGGCATGATTTCTACCCACTCATATAGATATCCTATTTATCCCCAATATTCGTTTACAACAATTATTACAAACCAATATTGAATGAATTACATAAGTAAATAAAGAAAAATAAGAAGTTACACTATAAGGAGCCTGAAAATAGGCCCATATTTCAAGAACCTCAAACACTCATATGTTTCATAGCCTTTCTCATTCTGGATGTGTCAGAGTTCCCTAAGGACCTCAAGGGATCTCGGGCAGCGCTCACACCCAGATTTCACAACCATAGTTGAGTAAGTGCAGCGTGGAAGAGCAGGCTCTAATGCATCAGAGTTCAGAGGGATCTCATAGGGATCTCTAAGCAGTCACACATTAGATGGGAAGAACTTAAGGACCTAAGAGTAGAGTGGGAGTGCTTGACATAGTTTTGAAAAGGATTTAGTGAGAAAACAGTTTGAAATGAGACTTTTTTGAAAAAGCTTTGTAAAATAAGAGAGAGTTGTCTTATAAAATAGATTTTGATAAGAGTTAGACAATTAACAATCAACAGGTCAAACATGGAACCAAACAAGTTCAGTAACACCCAAAGAGCACAGAACCAAAGCAGGTTCAACAACAAAAACCTGCACACAGGGGTAATGGGGATTAGGGTACATAGAGCACATAGTATGGTGAACACATAACAAGTAGAAGTCCTGTAATTGGTACAGATATGGAGACATAGACTCAGGAATACTAATTAGACATAGTCCTAGAATCAGAATGCTTAGGGGATTCAGTAGAATACTAATTAGATAAGTGTTCGTGTATTGTGTTAATGAAAGAGCAGTGTATATATAGTTTGAAATTAGGTAGAAAAAATAAGGTAAAAATCAGAGTCAAGCAATAACTATGGAACTGGGTATCAATCAGTGTAAGTACTCCCTTTAATTAAGGAGTTAAATTCAAACGGTAATAGGCAGATAATAAATAAGGAAAGAAATCATATAAGGTTGAATATAACACATAAGGAAATAGTTTCAACATAGCACAAGTATAGAACATGTAATAGAGGCTAGGTTCAGGGAATCTAATTAAGGAAAATGCTTAAGAATCAGTTTGACAGTATAATCGACCATAAAATAAGGTAAAAAAAATAAACTAAGCCCGGATAATCAGTAGAGAATATCATATCAATCACAGGGAATCAAGGATTCAAACAGAAAATAGTATTAATCAAAGGAAAATACCACAGGTAAACGGAATGAACACATAATAGGCAAGAATAGACAAAATAGGGTAAAAAGAATCACATAAATCAGGGATTCGAACTAGAGCATAATATGAATTAACAGAGTAAACATGATATAGGCGGAAGAAATAAAGAATCAAAAACCCTAATGAGATAAAAATCACAAAAGCGCAGAATGTTCATGAGAAACAAGCACACATGCGGATTAAACGAACATATTATCGAAGACAGTCTCAAAATTAGGGCTTTTAATATGATAAATCAGGTAATGTGATGACCCAAAAAGTCATCCTATGTAATTCTAGCTAAATCTGTGTTCCGAGGCCCCGAAAGCCTCCGTTAGTCTCACCTCAATATGCGTGCGCAGCCCGAGCGTGTAGTCGGGAAGTTTGTATGTTGGAATTTGATGAAAATTGAATTTTTTGATAATTAAATGAATAAAGTTGACTTTGGTCAACAATTTTGGTAAACGGACCCATACCCGTGATGTGACGGTCCCGAAAGGCTCGTAGAAAAATATGGGACTTGGGCGTATACCCAGAATCGAATTCCGAGGTCCCAAGCCCGAGAAATGAATTTTTAAAGAAAATTGTTTTCTAGAAATAATAAAGGAATTGAAAATGAATTATTAAGTGAAAACCGTGTTACTGGGCCCGTATTAAGGTTTCGGAGCCCGGAACAGGTTTATTATATGTTATTTGTCTTATCTGTGAAATTTGGTGTGAAACGACGTGATTCGGATTAAAAATGGGAAATTTAGAAGTTTATGAAGTTTGAGATAATTCTTAGAGTTTTGAGGTTTGATTCGATGTTCTTGATGATATTTTGGTGATTTAAATGCTTGAATAAGTTCGTAGGATGTTTTGGGAGTCGTGTGTGTTTTTGGTTTTGAGACCTGAGGGCTCGGGTGAGTTTCGGGTAGCTAACGGGGTGTTAAAGAGTCAAAAATCTGGTGTTTTGGACTAGTTTCTGGTGTCTGGTGTTTTCTTCTATGCAATCGCAGCCCTTGCTCCGCGATCGCATAGGTGTGTCCAGGTCCCTTCCGCGATCGCATCCCTTCGATCCACGATCGCATTGTGTGACGTCCCAGTGTTCCGTGATTGCAAACCTCTTCCTGCGATCGCATAGGGTCAGCTAAGCTATGCTCCGCGATCGCGACTCCTCTTCTGCGATCGCAGTGAGTTAGGACCAGACTCTCCGCGATCGCAGCCCTCTCCTTGCGATCGCGATGAAGAAAATCGCCCAGTAAATTCCTTAAGTCAAAAACAGAATACTATTACGGGATTATCACTTTTTCACCATTTTCTTCCTCTCCAAGACCCCATAGGCGATCCTCAAGCGAGTTTTCTTCCATAGCAACTTGGGTAAGTGATCCTAACTCTAATCTCTACCATTTTCCTCCATCAATCACTAGAATCTAGGGCTAAAACATGGAATCAAAGTAGGAATTACGGATTTTAGGTAGAGTTGGGTTTTTGGGAATTTTGGGTGATTCAACCTCAATTTGGGGTCGAATCTTATAACAAATAATATATTCTAACTCGTGGGGTTATGGGTGGTCGGGTTTTGGTCCGGGCCTCGTGTTTGGACCAAGCAGGCCCGGGGTCAAATTTTTGAATCTTAGAAAGAATGCTTTGAAATAAATAATTAGGCTATGGGTTTGATTTATTGAGCCATTATTGATATACTAGGGTTGATTATGTCTAGATAATACCGTTTTGGAGTTGGATTCTAAAGGAAAGGCTGTGATTGAGGCTTGACTTGCATTTTTAGGGCCAAGGTAAGTGTTTGGTCTAACCTTAGCTTGAGGGATTAGGTATAAAGTCTTATTTGCTATGTTTAATTCATGTCCAACATATAGGCGGGGTGACGAGTGCCTATATGTTGCGGTCAAGCATGCCCGTGAGTCAATTGTGATGAATCATACCATATTCTTATTATTCTCCGTACTATGGGGAGTTATTGTGTTATTTGTTTAGGTTGAGGCTTTTACTGTTGAAATTGTATTGCGGATGCGAGGTTGGTTATAGCTGAGTCCCTTGCCGGGACGGTAGAATTTTATTGAGTATTTCCATACACTTGAGACTTCTTATTGTTGATTTTCACATTATATTATTGCTTTTTTATATTATTTATCGCACGAGGGGACTTGCCGCGCCGATTGTTATTATTTATCACACGAGGGGACATGCCGTGTTGACCGTTTATTATTTATCACACGAGGGGACATGCCGTGTTGATCGTTTATTATTTGTCGCATGAGGGTACATGCCATGCTGATTGTTTATTATTTATCACACGAGGGGACATGTCGTGTTGATCGTTGATTATTTATTGCACGAGGGGACATTCCGTGCCAAGTGATTGTGAGGTTATGCACGAGGGGACATGTCGTGCCTTTTTGCTGTTCATTATCTGTTTTGAGAAGTTATATTCCTGCTTTTACTTTTACATTTCAGTTATTACCCTGTTCTACCGTGTTAGCATTTCGTTGCCCCTTTTACCCCCCAGCATGATCTCCCCGTATCTGTCTTACTTGCTTATTTCCGTCGATATTCTCCTGTTATTATATAGAATTGCACAGGTACAGATATTGTTGTCGGTCCTAGCCTCGTCACTACTTTGTCAAGGTTAGGCTCGGCACTTACTCAGTACATGTGGTCGGTTGTACTGATGCTACACCTGCACTTCTTTATGTTGTGCAGACTACGCAGCCGGACCCGGTGGTCACTGACTGTCGGAGCATTCCATCAGTTCATTCAGGAGACATCGAGGTAGACTCGCAGACGTTCGTGGGCCTTGGCGTCACCTTCTACCCTTCACTTTCAGCTCTGTCTTATCTTATAGTTCAAAGACAGTCATATGTACTTATTTTTAGACCTTTGTTTTTAGTAATCTCTTAGACAGTTCGTGAGTATGTGACACCAGTTCTGGGATTTGTATATGGGTTTTATTTCGAAGTTGCTATATTATTTTTGGTAATTTGTTAACCTTCATATTGTGGGCCATCGATGCCTTAGTTATGTTGTTCGCTTTAGTTGTTAATGAGTTTTATTTAGTTCAAACGTTGGCTTGTCTAGCGGTTCAACGTTAGACGCAGTCATGGCCCGAAGGTGGGATTTCGGGTCGTGACAGGTAAAAAGGAAAAACATAAGTAAATCATCAAAACGTAGTAGAAATCATAAACAACACTTAAAATCAGAAGAAGAATCGTTTTTGAAAGGGGTTATGAAACCCTAGTTTGAAGACAAAGAGACGTTTTTTTGAAAAATCAGAAAAGCTTTAAGAAAACCGTAAGATAACTCAAGATATGCTCAGATTTGTTACGGATCTGAGAAGTCAAGAGATGAGTTAGGGTTTCAGAGAGAGATAACCCAAAGATGAGACAATCAGCTTAGAAACCATAAGTTTTTGCCGGAGATGGAAGGATCTTACTCGGACAACCAATGGTGGCATGAGAACAGTCATGAAAAGGCCATGGGATGAGTTGAACCACCTCTGGTTCCTTTAAGGACCTTGAAAGATGAGAGGAGAGGAGAGTGTAACGGCGGAGTGCAATGAGAGAAAATGAGAGGGAAGGGGGGGGGTAGTCTTTTAGGGTTAATTAAGGTAATAAGAGATCTGGACCGTTGACTAAAATTGATTAATGGTCTAGATTAGACAAGGAATTGGGCCGGGTAGTTATTGAAGGGAGCCTGGGGTATTTGGTGTAACGACCCGACCAGTCGGTTTGAGGACATGAGCAGCTTTGTTTCAGGTATTATGACTCGTAGGTATGGTCAGAGTTGAATTTCGGGAAGTTCGGAGTCAAATTGGAAATAAAATTCTCATTTCGGAAGCCTTAAGTTGGAAGAATTGACTAAGATTGGAATTTTGAGTAAACGACCTCAGAATCAAGATTTGAAGATTCCGACAGGTTCGTATAATTATTTTGGACTTGGGCGTATGTTCGGATCAGGCTTTGGATAACCCGAGAGCGTTTCGGCATATATTGTGGAAGTTAGCATTTTAGAAGGAATTTCATAAGTCTGGGTTGAAAGGCATTTCAGTGATATAGATGTCCGTTTGGGATTCCGAGTCTGGGAGTAGCTCCGTAAGGTGATTCTGGAGTTGGGAGCGCGATCGAAAGTGAATTCTGATTTCCTTAGGTTATTTTGAAGTCATTTGGCTAAAAATAAAAATTTGTAGGTTTTTGAGAAATCCGACCGGAAGTGGAAATTATGATATCAGGGTCGGAATGAGATTCCGAAAGTTGAAGCAGGTCTGTAATGTTGAATGTGACTTGCGTGCAAAATTTGAGATCAATCGGACGTGATTTGATAGGTTTCGGCATCGAATGTAGAAGTTTCAAATTCTAAAGTTCATTAAGCTTGAATTGGGGTGCAATTCATGATTTCGACGTTGTCTGATGTGATTTGAGGCCTCAAGCGAGTTTGTATCATGTTTTGGGACATGTTTGTATAAACGGTTAAGGTCCCGAGGGCCGAGGGTGGATTTCGGAAGGTTAACTGAATGGATTTCGGGCCAAAATAGCTGCTTCAAATTTCTGCTGCAAATCTATTTCGGACAGCAACTGATGCATCGAAGAGCTAACTTTGGAAGTGTGTATATAAAGATCTATAAGGAATCTGAATATTTTCAAAACACAAAAGTTGTAGCCCTTACATTCTAGTTTCCCTAAAGTTAAACCATTCATGATTTGGACATTTGATCATAAAGTTATGATAGCATGAAGATGGCTGGTGAAGCAGTTTCGACAGAATTTTCTGATGCACGGATCCGACTTTAGAAGCTCATATCTTGGAATATATAAAGAGTTATATGGTGTACAACCTATCAAATGAAAGATCTTCGAGTCTAGTTTCTAAAACTTTAAACAGTTGTTCATTTGGATATTTCTACAGGGAGTTATGTGTATTTTAATAGAAGGTGTACAACGGGAGAAAATTGTAATAGGATGTACAACCTGCACAGTGCAAGGTACAACTCGATGAAGCACCTCGGCAGATTGTTTTAAAAACGAGTTTTGGCCCATTTCTTTCATTTGGCTTGGACGATTTTGGAGAGCTCAAGGAGGGATTTTCACCAAGCAACACTAGGTAAGTAATTTCTTTCTATTTTTGATTTAAATATGTGATCTTACATGGATTTAGACATGGAAAATTAGTATAAATTTGGGATTTTTGGGGAAGACCTAGAATTTGGAATTTTTGGAATTTTACCATGAATTTGAGCATGAAAATTAGATAAAATTGTATATTTGAGTTAGTAAAGCTATGGGTAGAATTTATCTTCGAGAAATTTCAGAATCCGGGCACGTGGGCCCGAGGGCATTTTGTTCAACTTTTCGAGCGGAGTTGGGAACTTATATAATTTGAATGGTTACAAGTATTAGAGTGAATTTTTATTGGTTTGAACATTATTTGAATAGTTTTGGGGCGTTGTGCATCAATTGGAGTCGTCAGAAGGGCTTGGAAGCCGGTTATGGAATTTCGGAGCGAGGTAAGTCTCCTTTCTAACTTTGTGAGGGGGAATTGTCCCCATAGGTGAACTAATTGAATGAGTGCTACTATTTGCGGGGGCTACGTGCGTACGAGGTGATGGGAGTCCGTGCATAGCTAATACTATGTTTATGCCGGGTAGCCTAGGACCCACTAGCATGCTTTACTTGTTGCACTTGTAACTTTGTTGGTAAAACGAGACTGTCCAATATCATTGAATTAGTAAATGAATGTTTAGGTAGGTTAAACTTCATTATCCTAATCATCTAAAAAGAGAATTTATCTTTTCCTTGATTAAATATTTCCTGATGAACTCATGATGTATTACTGGAATGTGTGTATCTATATGGATACCCGAGTCGCAGGTATGATTCGCGAGCGGGGTAACTCTATTATTTATATGTGACCGCTTCGCAATATATATATTCCGCGAGCGGAGTGATTCTTTCCACTACTCTCATGGGAGCGGGCCGTACGCCACGGTGGAATAGATGCATCTATGGTTCGAGCCGTTCGACCCTTCGGTAGTGTACATTTTATTATTGTTGGTTCGGGCCGTTCGACCCTCGACATTTCCTACGCATGATATATACATATTATATACCATCTATGACTTAAACTGTTAAATTTTCTTATGGACGTAAATTGCTAAATGAAATGACAGAAACCGGAGAATTTATAAATTTATGGAAACAGTTGATCTTTCCTGTCATTATTTGTCATTCGATGTTAATAACCATGTTGATATACTTCATCTATTATATTGTATTGACCTCTAGAAAGTGTCAAAATCGACCTCTCGTCACTAGCTCTCTGAGGTTAGGCAGGATACTTACTGAGTACACGTTGTTTTCGTACTCATGCTACACTTGTTGTGCATTTTTATTGCACAATTACATTCATAGCTAATGGCTCTGCTCGACACGGCGATGTGGCTGACTTGGAGACATAGAGGAGATGCACCATCCGGAGATGACCCGCAGCCGACAGAGTCTCCCTCATATTGTATTTATTTTTATTATAAATTCCTTGTCCAATTTGTACTTCGGACAAGCTTTGTAGTATTTGTATAATTCTTAGAATTTGCTCATGCACTTGTGACACCGGGTTCTGGGATGTGTTTGACATGTATTTTATTAAAATGGAATATTAAGCCACCGTATTTACTTAGCGGATTTTATACAGTTATTATGTAATACAGTGAAAGGTAATGATTTAAAAAAATGCTAAAATAAGAATTTAACCTAACCAATTAATGATTGGCTTGCCTGACAGTGGTGTCCGGCGCCATCACGACCTTATGGATTTTGGGTCGTGACATTTGGGCTGTTTTAATTGGGTTGGGCTCAGGTTTTAATTTGGCTAAAATTGAAATAACTTAGACCATTTGTTAAATACCCAATTAAATTAATAAAAATAATTTGTAAAATAGCTAATAGTTGTAAAAAATGAATTTCATGCATAGATAATAGTTTAAAAATGCTTATTTAGTATTTAAAAATACAAATGACTAATTCCTGGTAAAAAATAATATAAAATCAAATGATTGGGCTATAATTGCAATATTATTGCAATCATAGCCAAAAGGTTCTAATTTGGCTAATTATGAAACAATTTGGTCCTAATAAGATCAAAAATAATAAATCAGATCAAGAAATGTTTTTGTGATGCAATTTTATAATTATTAATTGGAAATAAAATGCCGGATAAATTAATAAAAATATGAGAAAATTATGGAAAAAATATCAATTTCTATTAATGCATGATTTCGAAGATATATATTCAATTAAAAATATTTTTTAGGAAAAATTGGGTATCAACAGCTGCCCCTCTTTACCTGGAAATGATGAAAGAGTTGTCGGGTAAAGATATGATGGACAATTTTGACCGAGCGAAACAGTTTGAGAGGTTTAGGCCGCGGCCTGGCTTCTGAGTTGCCTACATATCCCCGGTCTTACAAGAATCAGGCCGTATGTAGTTCCGCATCCATCGGCGAAGTATACCGGTTAAATCATTGCAAGGGCGGACGCAACATCTAGAGCTGAATGAGTGAATGGTTTACGAGAATGGTTAGGTTTTATATGGTTGGGAGAACTGGAGCGGGATCGCTCCTGCTGGGATAGTCGTTGCTCGTCGGGTCACCTGCAAATAAAAGCAATAAAAGCGTATACTATGCATAAATTTAAACATGATGCAAATTCCCGTTGGACTATGAAAGTTGTCTTTGGACGGTTAGGGATGGCCATGAATTGTTTGATGAGAGATTCGTAAGCCATGAAATTATGTTCTCGGGCCATGAAGATGGTGCCTCCGAACTATGACGCCTTTGAATAATGATATGCAAAAGCGAGAGAGATCCTCAGGCCATGACATGGCGTCTTCCGGCTATGGGGATGATGACGTTAGACTATGACGCCTTTGGACAAGTTGGCGATATTTCAGCCCATCAAATGTAGTAATATGATGCTGACAAGACAGAGCTTAGTCTTGGAAATTGAATGGCAGAGCTTAGCCTGAAAGAGAAGCGAAGTAAATAATGCTTGAGAGACAGCACTTAGTCTCGGTGAAAAGTAAATTGGAGGCAGAGCTTAGCCTCATGCAAGTATGGAGACAGAGCTTAGTCTTGGAAATTGAATGGCAGAGCTTAGCCTGAAAGAGAAGCGAAGTAAATAATGCTTGAGAGACAGCACTTAGTCTCGGTGAAAAGTAAATTGGAGGCAGAGCTTAGCCTCATGCAAGTATGGAGACAGAGCTTAGTCTCATGCAAAGGAAGGAAAGGATTAGCCTTATGCAGATGGAGGCATAGCTTAGCCTTATGCCAACGGAGGTAGAGCTTAACCTCATGCAAAGGAAGGCATAAGATTAGTCTTAAGCAAATGGAGGCAGAGCTTAGCCTGATGCAGAATGAAGGCAGAGATTAGCCTTATGCAAACGGAAGGCAGAAGATTAGCCTTATGCAAATGGAGGCAAAGATTAGCCTCATGCAAGATGGAGACAGAGCTTAGTCTCATGCAGAAGAAGGAAGAGAATAGCCTTATGCAAAAGGGAGGCAGAAGATTAGCCTTATGCAAATGGAGGCAGAGCTTAGCCTCATGCAAGATGGAGACAGAGCTTAGTCGCATGCAGATGAAAGGCAGAGATTAGCCTTATGTAGAAGGAAGGTAGAGATTAGCCTTATGCAAACGGAAGGCAGAAGATTAGCCATATCCAAATGGAGGAAGGCAAAGATTAGCCTGCTGCAAAGGAATAAACAGCAGATGATAGTAGGACCTCTTAGTTGGTAGCAGATTGCAGTATTGCGATTGTTGCGAGAATTATGACTGTGGAGCATGTTATCCTTTATGCCGATAGCAATTTTTGGCATTTTACGACTGTGTTGAGATTTATGACCCCGAAGCATGTTTGTTTCTTTGTTCCTACATCCAAAGAAAAATCACGAGTTCTGTAGATGGGGAGGTTGGTTTGTATCCCCACTGGCTTTGCTTGCCTTGTTCAGCTTGGTCTGGTGATCCTGTTTATATCATCGGGGTAGCGTTTGCTGAACAGATCTATTTTATGAAAGCAAACATGCACACTTTCGAAAGACATAGTATAAAATATATGTTTTAAGAAATTTAGATGAACCGACGACTGTGGTATGGTTCAAGACATTGCAACCTCTCATGCTACAGAATTTTGAGGGTTCTCCTCAAAATTCTGCCCTCGTTAGATGGGCTGACGACTCTGACTATTGCGTATGCTGCGATTGGCTGAACTCGCTTCAGAATTTTGAGGGTCCTAGTTTCTAGTTACGGGGGAAATGAGATTTTTATTGAATTGTGACCGAACCCATAGGGCTGCCTACGTATCCCCTTTTAAACGGGAATCAGGTCAAGCGTAGTTCAATTACATCATGTGAGGAATAGCGTAAAGATTTACACATAGTAGCGTTTGACTGCATCTGAATTGATTAGCTTTGGCCAGACTTCTCCGTCCATTTCTACGAGTATAAGAGCTCCTCCTGTCAATACTCGGTGCACCATATACGGACCTTTCCAGTTGGGAGAGAATTTCCCTTTGGCTTCATCTTGATGTGGAAAGATCTTCTTTAACTCCAGCTGCCCCGGTGTGAACTGTCTTGGCTTGACTCTTTTGTTAAAGGCTCTGGACATTCTATTCTGATAGAGTTGACCATGACATATTACATTCATCCTTTTCCCATCAATGAGGGCTAATTGCTCATAATGGCTCTTTGTCCATTCTGCGTCGCTGAACTCAGCTTCTTATAGGATTCTAAAGGAAGGAATCTCTACTTCGGCAGGAATGATAGCTTCCGTGCCATAAACCGGTAGGTTAGGAGTTTCCCCAGTTGACGTACGGACCGTGGTGCGTTAACCCAGCAAAGAAAATGATAAATTTTCGTGCCATTGTTTGTGCTTCTCTATCATCTTTCTCAATATCTTCTTGATGTTCTTGTTGGCGGCTTCTATAGCTCCATTCATTTAAGGTTTATAGGTTGTGGAATTCTTATGCTTGATTTTGAAAGTCTCGCACATGGCTTTCATCAGATCACTATTTAAATTGGAACCGTTATCGGTGATGATTGACTCTAGGATTCCGAATCGACAAACAATACGGTCGCAAACAAAGTCTGCCACGACTTTCTTAGTCACTGCTTTGTAAGAGACTGCTTCGACCCCTTTGGTGAAATAATCAATTGCTACCAAGATGAACTTGTGTCCATTTGAGGCTGTAGGCTTGATCGGTCCAATGACGTCCATTCCCCAGGCGGCGAACGGCCAAGGTGAGCTTGTTGCATTGAGCTTGTTTTGGGGTACCTTTATCATCTCTGTATGTACCTGACATTGGTAGCATTTCCGAACATTCTGGATGCAGTCCGTTTCCATGGTCATTCAGAAGTAACCGGCTCTGAGTATTTTCTTGGCCAAGACAACACCATTCATATGCGGGCCACAGGTCCCAGTGTGTATCTCTTCAAGTATTTTGGAGGCTTCATTCGCCTCGACACATCTCAATAATCCCAAATCGGGAGTTCTCTTGTATAGTACTCCTCCACTGTGAAAGAAATTGTTGGACACTCTCCGAAGCGTGCGTTTCAGAGTATGATTTGCAAGCTCTGGGTACTCTCCCTTTGACAAATACTCCTTGATATCGTGGAACCATGGTTTTCCATCTGCCTCTTCTTCAACATGGGTGCAGTATGCCGACTGGCTATGGATCTCTACTTGAATAGGGTTGATAAAATTCTTATCTGGATGTTGTATCATGGATGATAGAGTGGCTAGTGCGTCGGCGAACTCGTTCTGAATTTTGGGAACGTTGCGAAATTCTATCTTTGTGAACCTCTTTCTCAATTTCTGCACATGGTGCAAATACGACAGTATCTTGGAATTCTTGGTAGCCCATTCTCCTTGTACTTGGTGTATTAGCAGGTCTAAGTCACCAATTACCAGCAGCTCTTGAATGTTCATATCAATGGCCATGTTGAACC
Source organism: Nicotiana undulata (assembly GCA_005239495.1). NCBI lineage: Eukaryota > Viridiplantae > Streptophyta > Magnoliopsida > Solanales > Solanaceae > Nicotiana > Nicotiana undulata. Next base: position 73,125 of record ML252758.1, on the reverse strand, counting down.
CCAAGATGCACCTTTCATACTCTGCCATGTTGTTGGTGCAGGGGAATATGAGTTTAGCGGATACTGGGTAATGTTGACCTGTTTCCGATACCAAGACAGCTCCAATGCCGACTCCTTCGAAATTCGCCGCTCCATCAAAGAACATTCTCCATTCGTCATAGGATTCTGTAATGTTTTCTCCTATGAATGACACTTCTTCATCGGGGAAATACGTTTTCAGGGGTTCGTATTCTCCATCCACAGGGTTCTCAACAAGATGGTCCGCCAATGCTTGTCCCTTGACCTCTTTCTGAGTCACATAGACAATGTCCAACTCACTTAACAAGATTTTTCACTTGGCCAGCTTGCCAGTGGGCATGGGTTTCTGAAAGATATATTTCAAGGGATCCATCCTTGATATGAGATATGTTGTATAAGCACAAAAGTAAGGCCTCAGCTTCTGGGCTACCCAGGTTAGAGCGCAACAAGTACGTTCCAACAGAGAATACCGTGCCTCATATGGAGTGAAATTCTTACTCAAATAACATATAGCTTGCTCTTTCCTTCCTATATCGTCGTGTTGCCCCAGAACGCAGCCGAAAGGTCCATCTAATACCGCGAGGTAGAGTAGCAAGGGTCTACCTGGCTCTGGTGGTACCAAGACTGGCGGTGTGGACAGGTACTCCTTGATTCTGTCGAAGGCCTTTTGACAGTCCTCGGTCCATTTGGTTACAACATCTTTCTTCAGCATCTTGAAGATTGGTTCACATATGACCGTGGACTAGGCTATGAACCGGCGGATGTAGTTAAGGCGTCCCAGGAAACTCATCACGTCTTTCTTGTTTCTTGGTGGTGGTTACTCTTGGATGGCTTTGACCTTTGATGGATCCAATTCTACCCCTTGGCAGCTGACAATGAACCCAAGCAATTTTCTAGCAAGAACTCCAAATGCACATTTGGCGGGGTTTAATTTTAGGTTGTATTTCTGCAACCTGTTGAAAAACTACCTCAGATCTGCTATATGGTCGGTGGCTTTCTTGTACTTGATAATGACGTCATCCACATACACCTCGATCTCTTTGTGTATCATGTCATGGAAGATAGTGGTCATAGCTCTCATATAGGTGTCCCCAGCATTCTTTAGGCCGAATGGAATCATCTTATAACATTAGACGCTTCACGACATAATGAAGGCCATTTTCTCAGCGTCTTCCTCGTCCATCCAAATCTTGTGGTAACCAGCAAAGCAATCCATGAACGACTGAAGCTCATGCTTGACACAATTGTCGATCAGGATGTGTATGTTTGGGAGAGGGAAATCATCCTTCGAACTAGACCGGTTGAGGTCCCGGTAGTCGACACAAACCCTGACCTTTCCATCTTTCTTAGGAAATGGCACTATGTTGGCTAACCAGGTTGGATATTCAACCACACGGAGAACCTTGGCGTTGATTTTCTTGGTAACTTCCTCTTTGATTTTCAAACTCATGTTAGGCTTGAACTTTCTGAGCTTCTGTTTTACCAGCGGGCAAATTGGATTGGTTGGCAGCTTGTGAGCCACAATGGATGTACTTAAACCAGTCATGTCATCGTACGACCATGCAAATATGTCTTCATATTCTTTCAAGAATTGTGTGTATTCTTCTTTCTCTGATGGCGATAAGTGAATGCTGATACGAGTTTCTTTGACAATTTCTGAATCTCCCAGGTTGACCACCTCAGTTTCTTCCAGGTTGGACTTAAGTCTTTTCTCAAAATTCTCAACTTCTCTGATAATTTCATCATGTATGATATCATCCTCTTCTTCTGAATCACTGTTCGTTTGTTGCGTTGTCTCGTTGCATGTCACAGACATTGGTTCATCAAGATAGGAAATAGTAATGCTGTATTGAAAGAATTTATGAGAGAAAAATGGTAATAATAAATATTGATTCATTAAAACATAAAAACGTTTTGATAATTTAAGAAAATGTTTTTGAACATCGAAAATCTTACTGCAAAAAATGGAAATGCGAAAAAGAAATCATTTAGCAAATAAAAATAAAAATAGACAATGTTTGTTCAGCCTTGCTACCCCGGGACTCGTCGGGCCCTGGATGTTCTGACAGTCCAATTCTTAAGGAATGAGCCTTTGCTCACGGCTAGGTTGGTAGGGCCTTGTATGGTATGCTGATGATGCCAGAATGCACGAACCAACCTTTAGGGAGGGAAATAATCAAAAGAAAGAGAACAAAAGAAAAAACAAAAGGTAACCAAGTCAGTGAGGATCTTGAGAAAATATTGCAGTATTTAAACAAATAGTGCAGGGATATAAAAGCGTGTCCTAATTTTGGGGAGCCTCGTTGTGCCCGAAGTAGGCCTAGAGACAAGTTGATTTGGAGAACATAAATGCCAAAATGCTTCATTTCATTAACAAAAATAGACGAATCAGAAACGACACTAAAAATAATAAGCAGGAAATAAAGTCACTAATGGCCATTGGCCTTATTACATTGATAAAAGCAAAAAGGAAAATCTATCCTACTTGGTCCCAGATGGAGCTTCCCCATATTCGGCATCCTTGATCCCATAGAATAAGTTCCCTAGCTCACACAGTCCCAACAGCAAGTACGCTTTTGCCAGATGTCCTCCTTCATTTTCCTCAGCCTTTTGACAACCTGCGACCCTCTTGATGATTTTACCTTCTAATTCTACTATGCCTCACTCCAAATATTCCAGCTTCCTGTTGGAACGGACGGCAATGTCTTTCCATTCTTCGATCAACCTTTTGTTGGTTTCATGTATCTCACGGTGCTCGTTCTCAGACTTGTGGATCCTCTTGCGAAGCCGATTGTACTTGACCTGAGCCTCGGCACTCTCGTCTATGATTATGTGGCCTTGGCTGATCCTTGGCCTGATTAATCCATCCAAGTCGTCATCTAACCACGCCGGATAGAAGGGTGCACATCCTGCGTGGTACCTGTCTGGTTCAATTATATTCTTATCCATTATGATTTTACAGTGCCACATGTGTTGGGCATGGCACTTGTAGGGAATATCATCATCTTGGAAATCAACTCGGAAATGGCTCATCTTGTCGACCCTTGGCACAACTTGCTTTCTGCCTGCTTGTCTCATGACTTGGAGAGGAACGTAAGGATATATACCCCTCAACCCAATTAGCACTAGGTGTGGTGCATCTCTGGACATGACGATGAATTCGTCTGTTGGGAACCACTCGAACATCCACTGTACCTGCTCCTAAGTGAGATTACCAAAGAATTGTACCCACTCCTTGGCAGTCTCTGGCTGGGCAAACCTGTCAGGAATATATGTCATTCGCTTAGGGTGATGGAAGGCAATGTGATCGTTCCAAGCCCTTCGCGGAAGTTCTTGGTGGTATTGGCCCTTTTGGAGATGTTCTAAGAGCCATGGTTGTAGTAACAGATTGCAGCCCTCGAAGTTCTTAGCTCCTTTTTGACAGCGTTACAGATCTCACTAAATGTCTGCTATGATCATTGGGACAATGCTGAAGGCTCGCCCGTCAATCCCCTTCATTAAAGCCTTGGTTACCATGGCTAGCCTAGTGTGGATCCTTTCCTTCTTTGTTGGAAATACTATGAATCCCAGAAAACATGCAATGAATACGAATACCCTACGGTGGATATGTTTCAAATATGTAATGGAAAATTCGTCGTGGTAGGTACGGTACGATTTGTTGTGACCGTACCTTTCAAATAAGTACTCAAAGGGTATGTATGACTTTTTCAAACACTCTAACTCAGCGTTCTTCTTCAGAACCTATCATTTTCAGAAAACCTTTGCTTGTGCGGTTCTTAGGCACCAACAACCCGGGAGTTTCCCAAATAACCCAGCAGGTCCTCCTATTTCTTCTACCGATGGTGTCATCTCAATGTTCCCAAAGCGGAAGACGACTCTTTCGATATCCCAAAATAAGGTGGTAGCCTCGATCAATATGATGTTGGGTTGGATGTCTAGGAGAGACGGTAAGTTGCCCAGGTATTTCTCGACATGTTTCTTATCACTTGAGTGAAGATCCTTCCACCAGTTTAGGAGCATTGGAAGGATGTTGCTGACCATGCCGAATCTAGGGACTTCGTGCCTCATATTTCTACAAGACAAACATAGTTAGGCCCTTTAACACCGCCAGACTCGACTATTTATACATTTATGATTAGCACACAAGCATTTAGTTCTCCAAATAAATGCACAAAACGTGATTATGTCCGTTGGGATTATGAAAATCCGGTGGACTTTGGACAAGGCTGTCTTAAAGAGTTATTGTACGGACAACACATTAACCCAGCTAGGTTTGACTATGATGCATGTACAATATAATAGAGTAAGGTTTCTATGGGGTTTTAGACTAGTACCCTTGAGTGGACAACTCAAGGGGAAAGGCACGGAACCATCGATTGCTCCGCTGATCGACTAGTTTTACCGCAAATAAGCCTTTCCGAATTTAGGGGTGATGTAAGATAGGAAGAGCGCAACCACTCATCAAGCTTTGATATAGGATTTGTATTGGAACGAGTGGAATATTATGTTGAACATGGTTATGCATTAATAAGCAATAAAAGCATGTAGTCATGTATTTTCACGTTATGAAAGTGGTAAGTACAACAATGGTAATTTAAAAAGTGATTACAATGGGAAACAAGGAAACATGTCAGTTTTGGATTTCGGAAAAGAATAAATACTTGAAACAAATAAACAATTAAATTGAACATAAAGGGGAAAGGGAAAGAGATGAAAATATTAACAAAATAAAGGTACAAATTCACAAAGCAGTTTGAAGTGGTAAAAGCCTAAGATACCCAGCAGAGTCGCCATGCTGTCGCGCCCTCTTTTTGCCCTCTCCTTTCGGATCGATCAGGGTTTTTGACATTATTGGGACAACTCGCTTCCTTTTGGGAAAGGGGTATATATAAAGGAATTGAAGAGTCACCACCTAACGAGTTAAGGTGCTTTAGGGAATCTATTAAGGGTCATTAAGACACTAATTGGAATAACCTGAGATTTGGGTAAGGGCTTGAAATTACTTCGAGGGGAAGGTGTTAGGTACCCCTCAAAGTCCACAACTGTGGTTCCCGGCCAAACAAGATTTGTGAATTTTGAGATAAGTAGCACATAAGCATTGAAAACATATAGGTAGAAGAGATAAAGGGTTTTGAAAAGGTTCGCACNACGCATATATATATATATATATAAAGAATGGGGGGGGGTCCTAAGTTGTTTATCATATAGGATCACATCGGTACAATACCCGGTAATCACTCCTTAGAAGAGGGGCTACACGTAGCATTAGCGCACCGGTCATCATATCCATATCTACCCTTTCCCACCCCTTAGCGGTTATTAAAGCGCGTGTTATTTAACGACCTTTATTGCGTGTTGTTACCCGTCCCTTCTTAGTGGTCCCAGAGGAATTTAGGACCTCTACCTATGGGCAGTTCTAGACGGACCCCTAAGGTTAAAAGGAGAAAATACTAAGGAGACAGGCAAAAACAAATAGGACTTTAGCAGATAAAACAGAAAAAGATAGCAATTAAGAGGCTCAGATTTACCTCCACAAATATTGCATGTAAACAGCATGTCTCAATCACAAACTAGGGAAGTATCATTAAATAGGATCCTAAAACATGATGTCTAGGTGAGTATCAGAACACAAGAGATATGCAGATGTGGTTTATAACTTCAGATGTCGGGCCCTAATAGGTTTGCCTACTAGTTTTAAACATGTTAAGCATTAAGCAGTAAACAACAAGGGAGGCAGTTTCCAGTTTTCCCTTTTTAAGAGGTTGAATACCAGTATCATTAATGCAGTTTTTAAAAAAATGTTACACCTTCAACATACAATTCTGTGTTGCAGCATATACAGAGATTATGACTAATATTTACTTAAACAGGGTAAATCAAATGTGAGGCTGTTTTATACCCTTTTTCATGCATCGGTAATTTAAGTAAGTGTGACTGAGCGAGTGCAAATGAGATCCTAAGGCAGGGTATCTAGTATGATCATACAAGAGGTAGAATGATTTATGTGCGAAATTCCTAAAGCAAGATTTCTAAATGCACAACACGATTTCACGATATGCAGAACTCTTAAAGCATGATTTTCAAATGCACAGAAAGTTACAACATTGTTAGGCATGAATTCAAAAAATGTGCAGAAGTAACAATTCGTGTTAATGTTGTTACTTAGCCTAGGAATAGGATTTCTAAGTGATAAATAGGGCCAAATGAGATGCTGAAGCAGTAAACCTAAACATGATATCTAATGAATGACATGCTTTGAATGTATTGGTTCTAAACATAGATCCTAATGCGCATATAAGAAAATATAAACCTAAGGCATGATTCTACCCACTCATATAGATACCCTATTTATCTACCCTCCCCTTTTCACTATCCATCCCCAATTTCCCTTTACAACAATTATTACAAACCAATATTGAATGAATTACATAAGTAAATAAAGAAAAATAAGAAGTTACACTATAGGGAGCCTGAAAATAGGCCCATATTTCCAGAACCTCAAATGCTCAGATGTTTCATAGCCTTTCTCATTCTGGGTGTGTCAGAGTTCCCTAAGGACCTCAAGGTATCCCGGGCAGTGCTCACACCCAGATTTCACAATCATAGTTGAGTAAGTGCAGTGTGGAAGAGCCATCTCTAATGCATCATAGTTCAGACTGGGAGTGCTTGACATAGTTTTGAAAAGGTTTTAGTGAGAAAACAGTGTGAAAGGAGACTTGTTTGAAATTGCTTTTTAAAATAAGTTCTCTTATAAATAGCTTTTGATAAGAGTTAGACAATTAACAATCAGCTGGACAAACATGGAACCAAACAGGTTCAGTAACACCCAAAGAACACAGAACCAAGGCAGGTTCAGCAACACATACCTTCACACAGGGGTAATGGGGATTGGGGTACATAGAGCACATATTATGGTGAACACATAACAGGTAGAAGTCTTGGAATTGGTACAGATAGGGAGACATAGACTCAGGAATACTAATTAGATATTGTCCCGGAATCAGAATGCTTAGGGGATTCAATAGAGTATGGGATCACCATAGTTTAAAATCAACACAGAATCATACAAGTCTAGGATACATACTGCTTTTCAAAGGAGATTCATACCAGAAAACCAGCTAGAGCAAGATCGCATTGAGACATACTATAAATGGGGGGGTGGGGGTAACATATTAATGTTGATCCTAAGGAAGGGGAGTATATAACACGCTAAATGAACAATAATGAAAGCATACCAAGTACAGGTTTCACAGCAAAACCATAGGTAGAAACAGACTAGAAACAAGATAAATTGAAGTAGTAAAAGAAACATATTGTTTTTGCGACTTAGCTTGAAATCAGGACATACCAGTAGAGAGACAGTAAACACAAAGTGAGAAGCAAGAGGGTATAGTAATCAGCCTTGGCTTACAGCCGGCTAACTTAGAACAATAGCAAGTGACCAGAGAAATGAGAGTAGAAAGTTTGAGTATGAGAAAGATAGCTTTTGAACCAAAGTGTTCGTTTACTGTCTTAATGAAAGAGTAATGTATATATAGTTTGAAATTAGGTAGAAAAAATAAGGTAAGAATCAGAGTCAAGCAATAATTATGGAACTGGGTATCAATCAGTGTAAGTACTCCCTTTAATTAAGAAGTTAAATTCAAACGGTAGTAGGCAGATAATAAATAAGGAAGGAAATCATATAAGGTTGATTGTAACACATAAGGAAATAGTTTCAGCATAACACAAGTATAGTACATGTAATAGAGGCTAGGTTCAGGGAATATAATTAAGGAAAATGCTTAAGAATCAGTCAACCATAAAATAAGGTAAAAAAATAAACTAAGGCCGGATAATCAGTAGAGAATATCAAATTAATCACGGGGAATCAAGGACTCAAGCAGAAAATAGTATTAATCAAAGGAAAATACCACAGGTAAACGGAATGAACACATAATAGGAAAGAATAGGCAAAATAGGGTAAAAGAATTACATAAGTCAGGGATTCAAACTAGAACATGGCACTGATTAGGGAAAATAACACGAATTTCTGAGAGTAACAGAATAAACACATAACAGGAAAGAATAGGCAAAATAGGGTAAAAAGAATCACATATATCAGGGATTCGAACTAGAGCATAGTATGAATTTACAGAGTAAACATGATATAGGCGGAAGAAATAACGAATCAGAAATCCTAATGAGGTAAAAATCACAAAAGCACAGAATGTTCATGAGAAACAAGCACGCATGCTGATTAAACGAACATATTATCAAAGATAGCCTCAAAATTAGGGCTTTTAATACGATAAATCAGGTAAAAAGGAAAAACATAAGTAAATCGTCAAAGCATAGTAGAAATAATAAACAACACTTAAAATCAGAAGAAGAATCGTTTTTTAAAGGGGTTATGAAACCCTAGTTTGAAGACAAAAAGATGTTTTTTTGAAAAATCGAAAAATCTTTAAGAAAACCATAAGATAACTTAAGATATACTCAGATTTGTTACGGATCTGAGAAGTCAAGAGATGAGTTAGGGTTTCAGAGAGATATAACCCCAAGATGAGAGAATCGGCTTAGAAACCATAGGTTTTACCCAGAGATGGAAGGATCTTACTCGGACAAGCCAAGGGTGGCCTGAGAACAGTCATGAAATGGCCATGGGGTGAGTTGAACCGCCTCTGGTTTCTTTTGAGGACCTTACGGTAGCAGTAATACGGCATGTGAGGGAGCCGTGGAGGCTAGATATGGTGGTGGAACCACCATAGTTACCGGCGAGTCGACGGCCGGTGAGTGTGAGCTTAGGTTTAGCAGAGATCTTGAGAGATGAGAGGAGAGTGTAACTGTGATGACCCAAAAGGTCATCCTATGTAAATTTAGCACAAAAAAAACTGTGTTTTGAGGTCCCGGAGCCTCCGTTAATCTCACCTCGATATGCGTGCGCAGCTCGGGCGCGTAGCTGGGAAGCCTTTATGTGGAAACTTGATAAAGAGTTGAATTTATGATAATTAATTGAATAAAGTTGACTATGGTCAACATTTTTGGTAAACAGACCCGGATCTGGACCCGTGATTTGACGGTCCCGGAGAGTCCGTAGGAAAATATAGGACTTGGGCGTATGCCCGAAATCGAATTCCGGGGACCCAAGTCCGAGAAATAAATGTTTAAAGAAAATTGTTTTCTGAAAATAACAAAGGACTATGAAAATGAACTTCGATGTGAAATTTGAAATAAGGATTTCCTTAAATTTGAAATTTGGTTTGAACGTGATTTTATGTTACCGAGGTCCGAATGTGATTCTAAGACTGGGAATAGTTTCGTTATGTCATTTATGACTTGTCTGCAAAATTTGATGTCATTCCGAGTCATATAGGTCAAACCGGCGCATTTCTTTAGAAATCAAGAACTTGAAGTTTCTTAAGTTATGGTTTTAGGGGTTTTGGGGTGTGATTTTGAGATTTAGCTTTGTTTTGGGTGTTCTGAAAGCTCGAGCGAGTCCGTATTATGATTTAGGGCTTGTTGCTATTTTTGGATGGGGGCTCGGGTGGGCCCAGGTGCCTCTCGGACACCCAACTGTTGGTGCAGCTGTTGCTGGTGTGACCGCAGGTGCGGTTGCCCAGCCGCAGGTGCGGGACCGCTCCTGCGGTCCCAGCCTCGCAGGTGCGGAAGTTCCTCATGTGCGGTTACTTTTCTGCAGGTGCGGTTCCTTTTCCGACGGTGCGGTCTCCAGCTCCGCAGGTGCGAGCCCATCCTCCCTTGCCATTTTCTGCAGGTGCGATCTTTTTCTCGCCGGTGCGGGACCGCAGGTGCGGTCCCAAGGCACAAGGTGCGGAAACTTTGTAGGCCAGACTGTTTTAAATACCAAAAACTCAAGATTTCTTCATTCCCTTCATACCAAAAATCCCATTAGAGACTTGTGAGCTTGGGAAGAACTCACCACGACCTAGCTATTGTTAAGGTAAGTTAATTCCTTCCTAATACTAGTTTCATGCATGAATAATTAACGGGATTACCTACTAAATTAATGGAAAATCAAGAATTGGGTAGTAAATTTAGGGTTCTTGAGAAATTCGCGTATTGTCCGTTTAATGCTATGAATTCAAGTGGAAACTTCATATTTATGATCCTTAGGCTATGGGTGAGTGATTCCTTCGAAAATTTTCGGGATTCGAGTGTGCAGGCCCGGGGTCGAATTTTAGTATTTTTGGAAGGATGATAGAAAATGTATAATTAGGCTTTGGAATTGGTTTATTGAGTAATTATTGATGTTAATAAATCAAATATGTCTAGATATTATCGATTCAGAGTTGGATTCGAGGGGAAAGGCTGTGATTGAGGCTTGACTTGCACTTTGGAGCCGAGGTAACTGTTTGGCCTAACCTTAGCTTGAAGGAATAGGTATAGAGTCTTATTTTCTATGTGTAATTCATGTCCAACGTATAGGTGAGGTGACGAGTACCTATATGTTGTGGTCAAGCATGCCCGTGGGTCAAGTGTGATGAATCATACCGTGTTCTTAATATTCTCTGTACTATGAGTATTTGGTAATTTAGAAGTGATACGTTGATATTGTTTCAAGACGTGGGGAGTTATTGAGTTATTTGTTTCAGTTGAGGTTTTTACTATTGAAATTATATTTCTGAGCGAGTTTGGTTATAGATGAGTCCCTTGCCGGGACGATAGAATTTTATTGAGTATTTTTGTACCCTTTAGATTTCTTATTGTTAGTTTTAACATTATATTGCTGCTTTTATATTAATTTATCGCACGAGGGGACATGTCGTACTGATTGTTTATTATTTAGCGCACGACGGGACATGCCGAGCTGATTGTTTATTATTTATCGCACGAGGGGACATGCCGTGCTGATTGTTTATTATTTATCGCACGAGGGGACATGCCGTGCTGATTGTTTATTATTTATCGCACGAGGGGACATGCCGTGCTGATTGTTTATTATTTATCGCACGAGGGGACATGCCGTGCTGATTGTTTATTATTTATCGCACGAGGGGACATGCCGTGCTGATTGTTTATTATTTATCGCACGAGGGGACATGCCGTGCTGATTGTTTATTATTTATCGCACGAGGGGACATGCCGTGCTGATTGTTTATTATTTATCGCACGAGGGGACATGCCGTGCTGATTGTTTATTATTTATCGCACGAGGGGACATGCCGTGCTGATTGTTTATTATTTATCGCACGAGGGGACATGCCGTGCTGATTGTTTATTATTTATCGCACGAGGGGACATGCCGTGCTGATTGTTTATTATTTATCGCACGAGGGGACATGCCGTGCTGATTGTTTATTATTTATCGCACGAGGGGACATGCCGTGCTGATTGTTTATTATTTATCGCACGAGGGGACATGCCGTGCTGATTGTTTATTATTTATCGCACGAGGGGACATGCCGTGCTGATTGTTTATTATTTATCGCACGAGGGGACATGCCGTGCTGATTGTTTATTATTTATCGCACGAGGGGACATGCCGTGCTGATTGTTTATTATTTATCGCACGAGGGGACATGCCGTGCTGATTGTTTATTATTTATCGCACGAGGGGACATGCCGTGCTGATTGTTTATTATTTATCGCATGAGGGGACATGCCGTGCTGATTGTTTATTATTTATCGCATGAGGGGACATGTCGTGCTGATTGTTTATTATTTATCGCATGAGGGGACATGCCGTGCCGAGTGTTTATTATTTATACACGAGGGGACATTCTGTGTCGAGTGATTTTACTATTTATGCACGAGGGGACATTCCATGCCGAGTGATTGTGAGGTCATGCACGAGGGGACATGCCGTGCCTGTTGTTGTTGTTCATTACCTGTTCGGAGATGTTAAATTCCTGCATTTACTTTCACATTTCAGTTATCACCATGTTCTGCTGTGCTAGTATTTCGTTGCCTTTTTATCCCCAACATGTTCTCCCCGTATCTGTTTTTACTTGTTTATTTCTGTCGATATTTTCTTGTTGTTAAATAGAATTGCACAAGTGTGTATATTGTTGTCGGTCCTAGCCTCGTCACTACTTTGCCGAGGTTAGGCTCGACACTTACTCAGTACATGGGGTCGGTTGTATTGATGCTACACTTGCACTTTTTTATGTTGTGCAGACTACGCAGACGGACCCGGTGGGCACTGACGGAGGGAGCATTCCATAAGTTTATTAAGGAGACATCGAGGTAGACCCGCAGACGTTCGTGGGCCTTGGCGTCACCTTCTACCCTTCTGCTTCAGTTCTGTCTTATTTTATAGTTTCAAAGACAGTCATATGTACTTATTTTCAGACCATTGTATTTAGTAATCTCATATACAGTTCGTGAGTATGTGACACCAGTTCTGGGTTATATTATGGGTTTTATTTCGAAGCTGCTATATTATTTTGAACTTAGTTAACTTTCATATTGTTGACCATCGTTGCCTTAATTATCTTGTTCATTTTAGTTGTTAATGAGTTTATTTAGTTCAAACGTTGGCTTGTCTAGCGGGTTCAACGTTAGGCGCCATCACGGCCTGAAGGTGGGATTTCGGGTCGTGACAAGTTGGTATCAGAGCCCTAGGTTGCTTAGGTCTCACAACTCACAGACAAACTTGGTAGAGTCTGAGGGATCGGTACGGAGATGTCTGTACTTATCCCCCAAAAGCTGAAAAGTTAGGAATAACTTCATATCTTTCATTCTCTGTCGTGCCATTTGACTACTAAATACTAATTGAGTCTCTATTCTACTCCCTCGCAGATGGCGAGGACGCGTGCTTCCTCATCGATCAACCAACAGCCTGATCCTCCTATTGTAGCTCCTACGAGGGGCCGAGGCCGAGGTCATGCTAGAGGCTGAGGCAGGGGCAGGGTTCATCCCAGAGCAGCAGCCCCAGTTGAGGACCCACAAGGTAGACTTTGCCGGTGAGGTTCCTACTCAGACAGTCCCAGTTTGACCAGCTCAAGTCCCAGAGGGGTTCATTGCCACCCTAGTATTTCAGGACGCTCTAGTCCGCTTGGTGGGACTTATGGAGAGTGTGGCTCAGGCCGGTTTTCTTCCTACTGCACCAGCTGGTTCCCAGGCTAGGGGAGGGACCCAAGCTCCTGTTATCCACACCCCAGAGCAGTTTGCCACTCAGTTTCAGGCTCCAGCACCTCAGACAGCTGGAGTAGCTCAGCCGGGTATTGTGACACCGACAGGCGAGGGAGCAGCCATGTCAGGAAATGCTCTCTGGAGGTTTGATCGGTTCACCAAGTTATTCACTACCACATTTACTAGTGCACCATCAGAGGATCCCCAGGATTATTTGGACAGCTGTTATGAGGTTCTTCGGAACATGGGCATTGTGGAGTCCGATGGAGTGGATTTTGCTACTTTTTGTCTTTCGGGTTCCGCTAAGACTTGGTGGAGAGACTATTGCTTGACCAGGCCAGCTGGGTCTGCACCTTTGACTTGGGCTCAGTTCTCCGAGTTATTCTTGGGGAAGTTCCTTCCAGTTACTCAGAGGGAGGGTCTTCGGAGGCAGTTTGAGCGCCTCCAGCAGGGATCTATGTCTGTCACTCAGTACGAGACCAGGTTCATTACTCTAGCCAGGCATGCTTTTATGATACTCCCCACTGATCGGGAGAGGGTTCAGAGATTTATTGACGGTCTGGCTCAGCCTATCAGACTTCAGATGGCCAGGGAGGCAGGTACTGATATCTCCTTTCAGGATGCAGCCGACGTGGCCAGACGCATTGAGATGGTATTATCCCAGGGTGGTGGTCAAGGGTCTGACAGGAGACCTCGTCATTTTGGCCGTTTCAGTGGTGCCTCATCTGGAGGCAGAGATTCATTTGGTAGAGGTCATCCCCCTAGGAATTATCAGTCAGCACTCCATGTATCCCGCAATGCATCAACAGCTCCCATCAGTGCACCGCCGATTTAGAGTCTTCAGGGTAGTCATTCTGGTCGTCAGGGACAGTTCCAGGGTTAGTATTCTCAGCAGCCGAAGGCTTGCTACACTTGCGGTGGTATTGGGCATATTTCCAGGTTTTGCCTCCGAGGTTTTGGTGGTTCTTAGTACCAAGGTTCCCGTTCCATGGTTCCCGCATCAGGTGCACCCTCTCCCCCTCATCTAGTTAGGGGTGGTCGTGGTGCTAGAGGTGGAGGTCAGACTCATAGAGGTGGAGGGCAGGTCGTGAGAGGTAGGGGTCAGCCCGTAGCAGGTAGACCTAGAGATGTGCAGGTTGGAGGGGCTCTGCCCCGTTGCTATGCTACTCCGGCCAGGCCTGAGGCTGAGGCCTCTAACGTAGTTATCACAGGTACGGTATCAGTTTACAACCGAGATGCTTCGATATTATTCGATCCGAGTTCTGTTTCTCATATGTGTCTTTATATTTTTCCCCTTATCTAAGCATGTCCCGTGATTCCCTGAGTGCTCATGTATATGTATCTACCTCGGTGGGTGATTCTATTGTGGTAGATCGAGTTTATCGTGCTTGCTTAGTAGTTATTGGGGGTATGGAGACTCGGGTTGTCTTTTGCTTCTGGATATGGTGGACTTTGATGTTATAATGGGTATGGATTGTCTATCTCCCTATCATGCTATTCTAGACTGTCATGCCAAGACAGTGACCTTAGCCTTAGCACGAGTACCTTGTTTGGAGTGGAGAGGGACTCCTAGTCATTCTTCTGGTAAGGTTATTTCGTATATGAAGGCTCGTCGTATGGTCGAGAAGGATTGTCTGGCCTATTTGGCCTATGTTCGTGATTCTAGTGCTGAGGTTCCTTCTATGGAGTCTGTACCTGTGGTTCGTGAGTTACCAGAGGTTTTCCCTTCTGACCTGCCGGGTATGCCACTGGATAGGGATATTGACTTTTGTATCGAGGTGGCTCAGGGCACTCAGCCCATTTCTATTCCGCTGTATCGTATGGCCCCACTAGAGTTGAAGGAAATTAAAGAGAAGTTGCAGGATTTGTTGGATAAAGGCTTCATTAGGCCTAGCAATTCTCCTTGGGGTGCTCACCTGTTGTTTGTTAAGAAGAAAGATGGCTCAATGAGGATATGTATTGACTATCGACAGCTGAATAAGGTTACAATCAAGAATAAGTATCCTCTGCCGAGGATTGATGATCTATTTGACCAGCTTCAGGGTGCTACAGTGTTTTCCAAGATAGACTTGAGATCTAGCTACCATCAGGTGAGGATTAGGGCTTTTGATTCCCCTAAGACAGCCTTCCGCACACGTTATGGGCACTATGAGTTTCTAGTGATGTCTTTTGGGTTGACTAATGCCCTCGCTGCATTCATGGAGTTGATGAACCGTGTGTTCAGGCCATATTTGGACTCATTCGATATTGTTTTCATTGATGATATATTAATATACTCTCGCAGCCGAGAGGAGCATGAGCAACACCTTATGGTCGTCCTCCAGACTCTGAGGGATAGTCAGGTCTATGCCAAATTTTCTAAGTGTGAGTTTTGGTTAAGTTCAGTTGCATTTCTAGGCCACGTGGTTTCGTCAGAGGGTATTCGGGTGGATCCCAAAAAGATTTCAGCAGTCAGAGATTGGCCTAGGCCCACTTCAGCTACAGAGATTCGGAGTTTCTTGGGCTTAGCAGGTTACTATCGCCGATTTGTAGAGGGTTTTTCATCTATCGTGGCCCCGATGACCAGGTTGACCCAGAAGTGTGCTTAGTTCAGGTGGTTTGTTGAGTGTGAGGCGATCTTTTAGAAGCTCAAGACAGCCTTGACTACGGCACCAGTGTTAGTATTGCACACAGGTTCAGGACCGTATACAGTGTATTGTGATGCTTCACGGGTTGGGCTGGGTGCAGTGGTAATGAAGGATGGCAAAGTTATAGCCTATGCTTCTCGTCAGTTGAAGATTCATGAGAAGAACTATCCAGGTCATGATCTGGAGCTTGCAGCTATTGTTCATTCATTGAAGATTTGGAGGCATTACTTGTATGGTGTGCCTTATGAGGTGTTTACGGATCATAAGAGTTTACATTATCTATTCAGGCAAAAGGAGTTGAACATGAGGCAGAGAAGGTGGTTAGAGTTACTGAAGGATTATGATATTACCATTATTTATCATCCGGGGAAGGCCAATGTGGTAGCCGATGCTTTGAGCCGAAAGTCAGTCAATATGGGCAGTCTAGCTTATTTATCAGTCGGGGAGCGACCTCTTGCGTTGGATGTTCAGGCTTTAGCCAACCGATTTGTGAGGTTGGAGGTTTCTGAGACTGGCACTGTGTTGGCCCATACCGTGGCCCGTTCTTCATTATATGACCGTATTCGCGCCACGCAGTATGATGATCGTTATTTATGTGTTCTTAGAGATACGGTCCGGCACAGAGGTGCCAAGCAAGTTACGGTTGATGATGAGGGATTTCTGCGGATGCAGGGCCGTATTTGTGTACCTGATATTGATGGTATTCGTGATTTGATACTACAAGAGGCCCATAGTTCCCGGTATTCCATTCATCCGGGCGCCGCAAAGATGTACCAGGACTCGCGGCAGCATTATTGGTGGCGAAGGATGAAGAATGATATTGTAGCTTGTGTAGCTCGATGCTTGAACTGTCAGCAGGTTAAGTACGAGCACCATAGACCCGGTTGTTTGATGTAGTAGATTCAGCTTCCTGAGTGGAAGTGGGAGCGTATCACCATGGACTTTATAGTTGGACTCCCACGGACTCAGAGGATGTTTGATGCGGTTTGGGTTGTTGTGGATAGGCTGACCAAGTCAGCGCACTTCATTCCGGTATCAGTTTCATATTCAGCGGAGAAGTTAGCAAAGATATATATGAGAGAGATTGTTCGATTGCATATTGTTCCCTTATCCATTATATCAGACAGAGGTACTCAGTTTATCTCCCATTTTTGGAGAGTATTTCAGCGAGAGTTGGGCACACAGATTGATTTGAGCACAACATTTCATCCTCAGACGGACGGACAGTTCGAGTGCACTATTCATATTTTGGAGGATATGTTGCGGGCTTGTGTTATTGATTTTGGTGGTTCATGGGACCAGTTCTTGCCTTTAGCTGAGTTTGCCTACAATAACAGCTATCAGTCGAGCATTCAGATGGCTCCGTACGAGGCGTTGCATGGTAGACGGTGTCGGTCTCCAGTCGGATGGTTTGAGCTAGGAGAGGCTAGATTGTTGGGTTCCGAGTTAGTACAGGATGCCTTGGACAAGGTGAAGATTATTCAGGATAGACTTCGTACAGCTCAGTCCAGGCAGAAGATTTATGCGGATCGTAGAGTTCGAGATTTGGCCTTTATGGTAGGAGACCGGGTATTCCTTCGATTGTCGCCTATGAAGGGCGTGATGAGGTTCGGAAAGAAGGGCAAGTTGAGCCCTAGGTACATTGGTCCATTTGAGATTTTGGATAAGGTAGGAGAGGTGGCCTACAGACTTGTCTTGCCACCGAGTTTATCAGCCGTGCACCCGATGTTTCATGTGTCTATGCTCTGGAGATATATTGCGGATCCATCCCATGTACTTGATTTCATCGGTGTTCAATTGGACAAGGATTTATCGTATGAGGAGGAGCGGGTAGCCATATTAGCTCAGCAGGTTCGTCAGTTGAGATCGAAGAGTTATCCTTCGGTTCGTGTTCAGTGGAGAGGTCAGCCTGTTGAGGCAGCTACCTGGTGTTGATACCCAATTTTTCCTCAAATTATTTTCAAACTTGCGTATAAGCTTTCAAAATCACTATTTAAAATAATAAGCATTTTCCTATTTTTCCTATTTTTATTAAATTATTCGCATGTTTATTCAATATTTCATATTTAAATAATTATTCATAAATTATGTTATAAATAATTTCGAAATGTGTCACAGCTCGGTATATCATTTTTAATCATTTTTGTCCATTAGGATTCAATTATTTCACAAATTAGCAATTGGGTATCCTTTAATTCTAATTACAGTAACTTTGCAATTATAGCCCAATTGCACACTTTATGTTATTTTAATTCGATAATTAGTCATTTTTATTTTTAATATTGTTTAATTCCTTTAATATCATTTATTTGAACTTAATTTTATTTTTATATAATTATTGGCTATTTTAATTAATTAATTATCTATTTTGTTGGGTATTTAACATCTAGCCTATTTTGTTTAAATACTAGACACATTTAAACCCCTAAAATACCCAACCCAAATCCAAATTAAAATACCCAGCCCAGTCTTCAATCAACCCGGCCCAACCCCTAACTAATCTTAGTCGTTGATCAAATTAGATCAACGGCCCTAATCAAACCTTCCTAAAATATCTCTCATCTAAACCCCCCTCCCCGTCTCATTTCGAGACTCTTCACTCTCTCTCTTTGTCTCTTCTTCTCCCCTTCTCTCTAGAACCTTCTGGTTCCTTGTCTTCTCTGATGGCTTTCTCCGGCCACCTCCAGTCTCACCTCTTTCGACTACCAGTCTCCATGATGTCCCTTCTCTTTTGTTCACTTCATCTCTAAAGCCCTTGAGGGCCTGGGCCATGCCAACTCGCTCCTGGGGGGCTCATGCTTGGGTTGTTTCTGGCCTCTCCGGTGGGGTTTGGACACGACCACGCCATATCCACCACGATCTTTGAGTTTCACGACAGGTTCTACGATTTCTCTGGTTTCTTATGAAACCCTAATTTTTTTCCCAAACCTCTTGAATCTCTGGTATTTCTAACGATTTAAACTTGTTTCTTCATGTTTTACACTGTTCTCAACTCAATCTCTAAAAATCTTCAGTTTTAAAACGTTTTACTTCCTTTTAAAATTAAGGGTTTCTTAGAACCTTTTCTATGTTGGTTTTAACTGAGATTCTCTTCGCTCTTAAGCATATTCTCTGCTAATAGTGGTGATTCTGCGATTGTTATCTTGCCTATGTTGAAACCCTAACTTTTCTATGTCTGATTCTGTGTATTAGCATGACTCTCGCTTTGTTAAGCTGGGTTTCTAAGGCCTAACCTACTCGTATTATCTATATATGATTGTTTATTCATCTCGAAGCTTGTCTGTTGCTGTGATTATTAGCTTCTCTATATATGTGTTTAAATTTGGAGCATGAATCCCTCTTGATTGACTCTAATTTCTCTACTGAATGATCTGATTAAGAATATATCTTTCAAAGCCCTAAAAACTCCGTCTATTTGTTTTGACTGATTGATTCACTTACCTTGTTTATTAACTTGCTCTATTTACTGAACTATTATGGCTTTCTGAATCTAGTCTTAATTGTCTACCCTATTACTTAGTAAACCCTGAGTCTTTCCTTGTTTATTCGTGACTGATTTTTACCTTACCCTATATAACTATGTGTTTACTGTTTAAGTTTGAATCCCTTGACTTAAGGGGGTATTTGTCTTGATAGCAGACTAGTTGATTCCGAGTCCCAAAATTACTGAACTAAATTGATTCTTTCCTTACTAATCCTGAACTTGCCCTCTTTACCTTGTTTGAACCTTTATCGTTTGAATTAAATCCCTTGAGTTAAGGGAGTACTTGCCTTAATTTCCCGACTAATTGATTTCGAGTTCCTTCAATTACTACTTGACTTGATTTTTACCTTATTCATCACTTGCTTTTAAACTATATACACTCTGTCTTCACTCTTTAACACACAACACTGAGATTCATATTGAGCACTGATACATTGCACACTATTTTCTCTCTTGTGCTCTTGTTCTCTTTCTTTCCCTGTTATACTGTTGTTCCCTGCTCTTGTCTCTTAGTAGCCGGCTGTAAGCCAAAGCTACTATTGTGTTATCACTTGCTCTTACATTCTGCTGTGCTCTTCTGCCATCTGATATGTTCTAATTAATTTTCCAAAGCCCCAAACCAATGTGTTTATTTATATTTCAGTTTGTCATATTCTTAATTGTCTT
This sequence comes from Nicotiana undulata, assembly GCA_005239495.1. Lineage (NCBI taxonomy): Eukaryota > Viridiplantae > Streptophyta > Magnoliopsida > Solanales > Solanaceae > Nicotiana > Nicotiana undulata. Next base: position 53,256 of record ML252758.1, on the reverse strand, counting down.
CTACCTATGTTTCTATTGTTCAACATGTAATTAACTCCTTGTTTGCCTGTTGATACTTGCAATGTTTACCTCCTTACGTGTCTATGAGTGGAGTCAAGACTTATTATAAATCTTGCCTATTTCTGTATACATCCGTTAGGTTATTTCTTTTCCTGTTCAAGTATCATGTGTCCCCTGATCCCCCTAAACCTTTTACTTGTTATTGTTTATCCTACTTATGACTTATATGCTTATGACTATTGTTTGCTCCTAATTTCACTTGTTATAACTGTCTCCTACTATTGTCTACTACCATAGCCATTTCTTGGTCCCCTGAACCTCTTTGATTTTGTGTACTCATGCTTGGTGAGTTTTCATAAGTCTCTGTATCTCTTGGTGTTATTATGTGATCTATTTTCCTTTTTGTCTCATTATCCTTGTGTGCAATCCTGTATTGCTGAACCTTTGATTAATGTTTAAGTTAATCTTTCAAAAAAAATAACTCTCCAGTTTTGAAAACTCTTTTCTTAAACTATGAACTTTCCTCTCTTCCCTGCACTTACACAACTCCTAGAAAATTAGGTCCTACCCCCTTCGTGTGAGAATTTCCTTGAGTACCCCTGAGTACTCATTGAACTTTGACACACAAGGCTAGTAACTCTACACTGCACTTGTTAAAATCTTGGCAATTTTCCTGGGTGCTGGTATTGGCCAGGGATCCATTGGGCCCTTTGGGAGCTTTGTCGCACCCAGGCCATTAAGGCTGTGAAACTCGAAAGAAGTGAGACTAGGAGATTGGGCCTGGTTGAAGGCTCCCTATAGGATAACTTCTTATTTTCCTTTTTCATCAATGTAATTTATTATTCATGTTTGTAATAACTTGTAAACGAATATTGGGGCTGGATAGTGAATGTGGGAGGGGTTATGCATGCTTAGCCTAGGTGATGGGTAGAAAACATGCCTATAGGACTTTATTTGTGCATTAGATAACTTGTATAGGACATGCATCTCACATAGTAGAAATCCTGTTTTAGGTCTTTCACTTTCCGCATGTTATCATCCTCATTCCATAATCCTAATCAATTAGTAACAAGCCTAATAAACTGTCATAAGGTCATCACTGCATTTCCATCTTAGAAACCATGTGTTAGGAACTTCTATGTGCATTAGATATCCTATTGTTTAGGATCTCACACTTGTTTGAATTGCAAATCGTTAAAACGCCTAATTAGCATGCTTAATCTAACAAAATGTGGTTAGCCTACTTGAAACATTTTCTGCAAATATATTCTTTAAAAATCAGAATCCAAAATATGCATGTTCACCTTTTGAGATAGTTAGGCAATGTATACGACGCCTAGGCAACTTTAGGCCGAATGCGATAAAATTAAACCAATTATGTTTAGGGCTAATCAACCTCTTTAACCTTTGAACCATGTTGATCCCATTCTTGTTTTACCTCACTAGGGTTCACTTTGTTCTACTATAACTCTGGCTCTATTTTAAAACAATCTTGAAATTGTACATTTGCTTCCCTTAGGACTTTCTGAGTTTTGCACTATTATGCTTTAAACTATTGGGTTTTCAAAGATACTTCACTCCACTCAAAATCGTGTCATTTTGAACCCTTGCTCTAAATATTTAAAGTTATTGTATTATATCTGCAGTCCTATTTGTTTTACATGTCGCTTAGAATTTTATCCTTTTAAACCTAAGAGTTCAGCCTAGTCCTATTAGTAGTCCTAAATACCCTCCAGGACTTATAGAATGGGACGGGTAATAGCACGCAATAAGCAGTACTAACCAACACACGCATTTAAATAACCTTTACGGGGTGGGAAGGGTAGAATACAGATATGATGACCGGTGCGCTAATACCACGTGTAGCCGCCTTTTCGAGGTGTGACATACCGGGTATTGCATTGATGTGATTCGTATTACTTTAAACCTAGGACAGTTCTTTTCAAATGCTTATTCTAATGCTTTCTCCAAAACTTTTAAAGATTTTCATGCTTGTTTGAAATCCCCTCTTATATGAACCTTACTTGCTATTTGTTCACCGTCCAAATTCACAAAACTTCTTGGCTGGGACCCACAATTGTGGATCTTGAGGGGTGCCTAACACCTTCCCCTTGGGATAATTTCAAGACCTTACCCAATCTCTGGTAATGCAAACTAGTTCACGAGTTATCAACTCTAGGTGCCCTAACGCACCATAAAAATCGTTAGGTGGCGACTCTTCCTTAAACTCTTTCCTTTAAGGAGTTGTCCAAAATGTCATAAACCCGATCTCTCCGTACCTAACCCGTGTGATAGAAAAAGGGGGCGCGGCACCTGGGAGTCCGAGTCTGATATGCGGAGCCGATATCCCCACATTTTCCCCGATTCAGGTACCTTTCTATGTCCGTTCAAGGACGAACGTTTGTTTTAGAGGTGGAGATTGTGATGACCCAAAAGGTCATCATGTGTAAATTTAGCAAAAAAAAATTGTATCGAGGCCCCGAAAACCTCCGTTAATCTCACCTCGATGTGTGTGCGCAACCCGGGCGCGTAGCCAGGAAGCCTTTATGTGGAAACTCGATAAAGAGTTGAATTTATGATAATTAATGGAATAAAGTTGACTTTGGTCAACATTTTTGGTAAACGAACCCGGATCTGGACCCGTGATTTGATAGTCCCGGAGAGTTCGTAGGAAAATATGGGACTTGGGCGTATGCCCGGAATCGAATTCCGAGTACCCAAGTCCGAGAAATAAATTTTTAAAGAAAATTGTTTTCTGAAAATAACAAAGGATTATGAAAATGAATTTTGATGTGAAACCAGTGTTACCGGGCCAGTATTATGGTTCCGGAGACCGAAACACGTTCAATATGTGTTATTTGAGTTATCTGTGAAATTTGGTAAGGAATGATTTGACGTGCTTCAGATCAAAAATGGGAAATTGGGAGTTAATGAAGTTTTGAGAAAATTATATAGAAATAAGGATTTCCTTAAATTTGAAATTTGGTTTGGAACGTGATTTTATGTTATCGAGGTCCGAATGTGATTTCGAGACTAGGAATAGTTCTGTTATGTCATTTATGACTTGTCTGCAAAATTTGATGTCATTCCGAGTCGTATAGGTCGGTCCGGCGCATTTCTATAGAAATCAAGAACTTGAAGTTTCTTAAGTTATGGTTTTAGGGGTTTTGGGTGTGATTTTGAGATTTAGCGTTGTTTTGGGTGTTCCAAAAGCTCGAGCGAGTTCGTATTATGATTTATGACTTGTTGGTATTTTTGGACAGGGGCTCGGGTGGGCCCAGGTACCCCCGGAAACCCAACGAGGCTAAAAACAACCTAAAACAACTGCTGGTGTAGTTGATGCTGGTGTGACCGCAGGTGCGGTTGCCCAGTCGCAGGTGCGGGACCGCTCCCGCGATCCCAGCCCCGCAGGTGCGAAAGTTCCGCAGGTGCGGAAGTTCCGCAGGTGCGGTTCCTTTTCCGCATGAGCGGAGCCGCAGATGCGGTCTCCAGCTCCGCAGGTGCGACCCCAGCCTCCCTTGCCATTTTCCGCAGGTGCGATATTTTTCTCGCTGGTGCGGGACCGCAGGTGCGGTCCCAAGGCCGCAGGTGCGGAAACCCTGTAAGCCAGACTGTTTTAAATGCCAAAAACTCGAGATTTCTTCATTCCCTTCATACCAAAAACCCCATTAGAGACTTGTGAGCTTGTGAAGAACACACCACGACCTAGCTACTATTACGGTAAGTTAATTCCTTCCTAATACTAGTTTCATGCATGAATAATTAATGGGATTACCTACTAAGCTAATGGAAAATCAAGAATTGGGTAGTAAATGTAGGGTTCTCGAGAAATTCGCGTATTGTCCGTTTAATGCTATGAATTCAAGTGGAAACTTCATATTTATGATCCTTAGGCTATGGGTGAATGATTCCTGTGAGAATTATCGGGATTCGAGCGTGCAGGCCGGGGGTCGAATTTTAGTATTTTTGGAAGGATGATAGAAAATGTATAATTAGGCTTTGGAATTGGTTTATTGAGTAATTATTGATGTTAATAAATCAAAAATTTCTAGATGTTATCGACACGGAGTTGGATTCGAGAGGAAAGGCTGTGATTGAGGCTTGAATTGCACTTTGGAGCCGAGGTAAGTGTTTGGCCTAACCTTAGCTTTAAGGAATAGGTATAAAGTCTTATTTGCTATGTGTAATTCATGTCCAACGTATAGGTGAGGTGACGAGTACCTATATGTTGTGGTCAAGAATATCGTGGGTCAAGTGTGATGAATCATACCGTGTTCTTAATATTCTCTGTACTATGAGTAATTGGTGATTTAGAAGTGATACAGTGATGTTGTTTCATGACGTGGGGAGTTATTGAGTTATTTGTTTCAGTTGAGGTTTTTACTGTTGAAATTATATTTCTGAGCGAGTTTGGTTATAGCTGAGTCCCTTGCCGGGACGATAGAATTTTATTGAGTATTTTTGTACCCTTGAGATTTCTTATTGTTAGTTTTCACATTATATTGTTGCTTTTATATTATTTATCGCACGAGGGGACATGTCGTGCTGATTGTTTATTATTTATCGCACGAGGGGACATGTCGTGCTCATTGTTTATTATTTATCGTACGAGGGGACATGTCGTGCTCATTGTTTATTATTTATCGCACGAGGGGACATGCCGTGCTGATTGTTTATTATTTATCGCACGAGGGACATGCCGTGCTGATTGTTTATTATTTATCGCACGAGGGGACATGCCGTGCAGAGTGTTTACTATTTATACACGAGGGGACATTCCGTGTCGAGTGATTTTACTATTTATGCACGAGGGGACATTCAGTGCTGAGTGATTGTGAGGTCATGCACGAGGGGACATGTCGTGCCTGTTGTTGTTGTTCATTATCTGTTCGAAGATGTTAAATTCCTGCTTTTACTTTCACATTTCAGTTATCACCCTGTTCTGCTGTGCTAGTATTTCGTTACCCTTTTATCCCCAGCATATTCTCCCCGTATCTGTTTTTACTTGTTTATTTCCGTCGATATTTTCCTGTTGTTAAAGGGAATTGCACAGGTATGTATATTGTTGTCGGTCCTAGCACCGTCACTACTTCGCCGAGGTTAGGCTCGGCACTTACTCAGTACATGGGATCGGTTGTACTGATGCTACACCTGCACTTCTTTATGTTGTGCAGACTACGCAGCCGAACCCGGTGGGCACTGACGGAGGGAGCATTCCATCAGTTTATTCAGGAGACATCGAGGTAGACCCGCAGACGTTCGTGGGCCTTGGCGTCACCTTCTACCCTTCTCCTTCAATTCTGTCTTATTTTATAGTTTCAAAGACAGTCATATGTACTTATTTTCAGACCATTGTATTTAGTAATCTCATAGACAGTTCGTGAGTATGTGACACCAGTTTTGGGTTTTATTTCGAAGCTGCTATATTATTTTGAACTTAGTTAACTTTAATATTATTGACCACCGTTGCCTTAATTATCTTGTTCATTTTAGTTGTTAATGAGTTTATTTAGTTCAAACGTTGGCTTGTCTAGCGAGTTCAACGTTAAGTGTCATCACGGCCTGAAGGTGGGATTTCGGGCCGTGTCAATAACGACGAAGTGTAATGAGAGAAAATGAGAGGGAAGGGGGGGGGTAATCTTTTAGGGTTAATTAAGGTAATAGGAGATCTGGACCGTTGATTAAAATTGATCAACGGTCCAAATTAGACAAGGAATTGGGCTGGGTAATTATTGAATGGGGCTTGGGGTATTTGGGCTGTTTTAATTGGGGTGGGGTCAGGTTTTAATTAGGCTAAAATTGAAATAACTTAGACAATTTGTAAATACCCAATTAAATAAATAAAAATAATTTGTAAAATATCTAATAATTGTATAAATGAATTTCATGCATAGATAATAGTTTTAAAATGCTTATTTAGTATTTAAAAATACAAATGATTAATTCCTGGTAAAAAATAGTATAAAATCATATGATTGGGCTATAATTGTAAAGTTATTGCAATCATAGCCAAAATGTGCCAATTTGGCTAATTATGAAACAATTTGGTCTTAATAAGACCTAAAATAATAAATTAGATCAAGAAATATTTTTGAAATCATTTGTGATGCAATTTTATAATTATTAATTGGAAATAAAATGTCGGATAAATTAAGAAAAATATAGGAAAATTATGGAAAAATATCAATTGCTATTAATGCATGATTTTTAAGATATATATGCAATTAGAAATATTTTTTAGGAAAATTGGGTATCAACAGTATCCATGGTCGTCCCAATAACAAGTTGTAGGACGCATATATATCTATTACCTGAAATTCAACTTCAAACCATGTAGATCCCATTTGCAGACAAAGACTGATTTCCCCAATGGTAGACCTCTAAGAACCGTCAAAAGCCTTTACATTCATGGACCCTTCTCTTATCTCGTACAATCCCTTGCCCAATTTCTTGAGTGTCGTCAATGGGCAGATGTTGAGGCTGGATCCCCTGTCAATCAGAACCCAGGTGATAAAGTAATCCTCGCATTGCACAGTGATGTGCAGTGCCTTGTTGTAACTTAACCCTTCATGCAGCAGCTCGTCTTCGTGGAAAGTGATCTTATGACTTTCCAGCACCGGTTCTACCATGTTTTCCATTTCTCCACTGGTGATGTTATTAGGCACAAATGCTTCATTCAACACTCTCACCAAAGCATTCATGTGCGTCTCTGAATTCTGCAGCAATGACATAATGGATATCTGGGCCGGAGTTTTTTTCAGCTGATCGATGACTGAGTATTCTTTGGCCTGCACCTTCCTCCAAAGATCATCTGGGCATATCTCAATGATGGGTGGTCTGTTGGAAGCCTGTTTGCTGAACTCTGCCAATTGTTTAGGTGTATAGACCATGCCGGTCCTAGTCATTCTTTGTGCAGCCACAGCTTCTTCTATCTTGGTTCTACTTCTCCTTCTAGCCTCAACCACGTAGTCCCAAGGTACACAATTAGTGTTGAAATGAGGCGTAGATGATACTGTCACTGTTATCGGTGTGGCTACATTTACTTCAAATGGGACGGGCAAAGTGGTAGGTGGCATTACTTTGACCTCAAACGACACAGGTGCATCTGCAAGTGGTGTTGCTTCAAACTCAAATGGGACTGACGCAGCTTCCTTGACATCTCCTGATAGCTGAATCTAGACTATGATAGGATTAAGGGTTACTGCTGGCTTCTTTGGGTCATCACATTCTATGATCAACCCCTATGGGTCCCATTCTTCCTCTATCTCTATCATGTTGATGCCTCCACCCCTATGGTCTGGGAGCAGATTGTTGCGTACATTGGGCGTATCTTTCTTTGCTTGAATGATCTTATTATCAATCAGAGACTAAATCTTATCTTTCAGTGAGCGGCATTCATCAATTGTATATCCCTTCATGCCGAAATGGTATGCACAGGTTTTATTGGGAATGACCCACTGGGAGGGATTTTCAGGGGTTACAGCAGGGATATGAGTGACATAACCTACAACTTCTAATATTTCGTACAACTGGTCAATGGGCTCAGCAATGGCAGTATATTGCTTGGGTGGCCTGCGATCAAAATTGGGTCGGGGTCTTGGGAAATTTTGGCGAGCAGAGGGTGACTGGAAGTGAGATGGTTGAGAGTTATATGCATGATAAACAGGGGCTGGTTGGGAATATCTGGGAGATGTGGGTTGATAAGTGTGTGGCGAAGATGGCTGATATGTTGGTAGAGGTGCTGACTGATATGTAGGCGGGGGTGTTTGGTATGTGAGTAGAGGGGTTTGATATGTCAATGGGGATTTGGGTCCCTATGAAACCATTACGGCTCCCACGTCTTTCTTCATGGATATGCCGCCAGACTGCAGCGCCTTGTTCGTAGCTTGTAGTGCTTAAAAATTAGTAACAATTCTGCTCTTAATACCTTCTTCAATTCTCTCACCTAACTTGATGATGTCAGTGAATTTGTGGTTTTCAATCACCATCAGCCGCTCATAATACTGCGAGTCTTGTGCCCCGACAAAGAGTTTGTTCATTTGTTCTTCGTCTAGGGCAGGCCTGACCTTAGCTGCTTCAGACCTCCAACGAGTAGCATACTCGCAAAAATTTTCCGTGGGCTTCTTCTTAAGATTCTGAATATAAAACACGTCTGGAGAATTCTCTGTATTGAACCCGAACCGGTCCATGAAGTATGATGCCATGTTCACCCAATTGGACATCTTCGTGGGGTCTTGGCTGATGTACCAAAACAAACCATCTCCCGTGAGGCTCCTCATGAATAACTTCATACAAATTTTCTCGTCTATTCCCACTCCAACAAATTTATCACAGTAGGTCCTCATATGGACCCTAGGATCACCTGTGTCATCGAACATCTCGAACTTAGGAGGTTTTTAACCCTCTGGTAGTTCAACATCGAGTTGTATGCAAAGATCTTAATAGTTCAACCCTTCAACTCCCTTACTTCTTTCAACGCCTTGGACTCGGCTAATCAGTTTCTTATGTTCTTCAGCCAAGTTCTTAATAAGCATATCCTTCTCATTGGATTCGGGTGTGTAAGAAATGGGTTGGGTGGAGTGAGGTGGAGTCTCCATGTAGATGGGATTGTTATGATGGCCTGGTGCCTGGGCGTAAAGGTGGTCATTTGCGGAATTTTGTGGTTCAGGGACGATCAATGGGGTGTTTCTCGAAGTGTGGCAAATGTTGCATTGTGGTGGAATAGTTGGATTTTTCGGTGGAGTTGTATGGTGGTGAGTTGCGGGAGGGTTTTGTTTGTTTGGGGTATTCTGAGGAGGTATGGGATTTTGGGTATTTGGATGATTGACATCTAGAACACTAAGTGCGAAGGATAGATTTGCCAAATTCCGGATATGTTCAAGCTCCCCTTGGAGCTTCAACAACCTTTGCTCGAGTTGTGACATAGCATCGTTCTGGACCTAAGTACCTTGACCGTCAGAAGCTTCTGTTTGTTCAGCTGTCACTCTGTTTTCTTTTCTGATATTGCTCAAATCTTCCATTTTGCCTTTGCCTTTGCTTTTTCCCTTAGGTGAACTAGGAGGAGCGGAGGGTGGAGGTCCCCTGGATCTTGTGTAATATGATGATGATGCCAGAATGCACGAACCAACCTTTGGGGAGGGGAATAATCAAAAGAAAGAAAACAAAAGCAAAACAAAAGGTAGCCAAGTCAGTGAGGATCATGAGAAAATATTGCAGTATTTAAACACATATTGCAGGAGTATAACGCGTGTCCTAATTTGGGAGCCTCGATGTGCCCGAGGTAGGCCTAATGACAAGTTGATTTGGAGAACTTAGATGCAAAAATGCGTCATTTCATTAATATAAATAGACGAATCAAAACGGCACTAAAATAATAAGCAGGAAATGAAGTCACTTAAGGGCCATTGGCCTTATTACATTGATAAAGCAAAAAGGAAATCCTATCCTACTTGGTCCCAAAAGGACCTTCCCCAGATTCGGCGTCCTTGATCCCATCGATCAAATTCTTTAGCTCACGCAGTCCCAGTAGCAGGTGCGCTCTGACCAGGTGTCCTCCTTGATTTCCCTCGGTTTTTTGGCAGTCTTCGACCCTCTTGATTATCTTACCTTCCAGCACTACTATGCCTCGCTCCAAGTATTCCAGCTTCTTGTTGAAACGGATGGGCATTTCTTTCCATTCTTCGATCAACCTTTTGTTGGTTTCATGTATCTCCCGATGCTCGTTCTCAGAGTCGTGGATCCTTTTGCGTAGACGGTTATACTTGACGTGAGCCTCAGCATTCTCGTCTATGATTCTTTGGCCTCGGCTGATCCCTGGCCTTACTAACCCATCCAAGTCGTCTTCTAACCACGCCGGATAGAAGGGTGCACATCCTGTGTGGTACCTGTCTAGTTCAATTGTGTTATTCTCCATTATGATCTTGCAGTGCCACATGTATTGGGCCTAGCACTTGTAGGGAACATCATCATCCTGGAAGTCAGCTTGGAAATGGCTCATCTTGTCGACCCTTGGCACAACTTGCTTTCTGCCGGCTTGTCTCATGACTCGGAGAAGAACGTAAGGATATATGCCTCTCAACCCGATCAACACTAGGTGTGGTGCATCCCTGGACCTGATGATGAATTCGTCTGTTGGAAACCCCTCGAACATCCACTGTACCTGCTCCTCAGTTAGGTTATCAAAGAATTCTACCCACTCCTTGGCAGTCTCTAGTGGAGTAAATCTATCGGGTATATATGTCATCCGCTTGGGGTGATAGAAAGCAATGTGATTTTCCATGCCCTTCGCAGAAAGTCTTGACGGTACTGTCCCTTTTGGAGGTGTTCTAAGAGCCACAGTTGCAGCAACAGGTTGCAACCCTCAAAATTCTTAGCTCCCTTTTTGACAGCGTTCCAAGGCTCGGTAAATGTCAGATATGATCATCGGGACAATGCTGAAGGCTTGCCCGTCAATCCCCTCTATCAAGGCCTTGGTTACCATGGCTAGCCTAGTGTGAATCCTTTCCTTCTTTGTTGGAAACACGATCAACCCCAGAAAGCAGACAATGAATACAAATACCATACGGTGGATATGACCTAGAGAAGTGATGGCGAACTCATCATGATAGGTACGGTACGACTTGTTGTGACCGTATCTTTCATATAAATACTCGAAGGGTATGTATGATTGTTTAAAACACTCTAATTCAGTGTTCTTTTTCAACCCCATCATTTTCAGGAAATCTCTGCCCGTGCGGTTCTCAGGCACCAACAACCCAGGGGTCTCCCAAACTAACCCAGCAAGTCCTCCTATATCTTCTAACAGCGGTCTCATCTTAATACTCCCAAAGCGGAATACGGCCCTCTCACTATCCCAAAATAAGGTGGCGGCCTCGATCAACATGTTATTGGATTGGATGTCCAGAAGTGAGGGTATATTGCCTAGGTATTTCTTGACGTGTTTCTTATCATTGGAGGGAAGATCCTACCTACAAGTTCAGGAGCGTGGGAGGGATGTTGCTAACCATACCGAATCTGGGGACCTCGCGCCTCATTTTCTGCAACTCAAAAATAGTTAGGCCCTTACCCCCGCCAGAGTCAACTATTTATACACTTATGATTCCCATACAAGCATTAAGTTCTCCAAATAAATACACTGAACGTTATTGTGTCTGTTGGGATTATGAAAACCCCGGTGGACTGTGGACAAGGCTGTCTTAAAGGGTTATCGTGAAGATGACACGTTAACATGGCTAGGTTTGACCATGATGCATGCACATTACAACTGAGTAAGGTTTTCTATAGCGTTTTAGACTGGTACCCTTGAGCGAACAACTCAAGGGGGAAGGCACGGAACTATCGACTGCACCGCTGATCGACTGGTTTTACCGCAAATAAGCCTTTCCAAATTTAACGGTGATATAAAATAGGAAGAGCGCAATCACTCATCAAGCGTTGCTATAGGACTTGTGTTGTCACTAGTGGAATATGATGTTGAGCATTATTTTTCAACAATGAATAAGCAACAGAACAGCAGTATGCAGATGCAAGAGAGCAACAGAACAGTAGTATGCAGATGCAAGAGAGCAACAACGATTACTCAGGCTTGGCTTTCAGCCGCCTGAGTGGTCAATAACTAGTGTGAAGAGCAAGAAAGGAGGGATATGAAAGCAAAGAGAACTCAGAACAATGTCAGTGCTCTGAGTTTTGAGTATGCCTTAGTGATATGCAGTGTATCAGTGTATTCGTGTGTGTTATCTGTGTAAGTGTCAGTCAAGACTATGTGAGATCAGTCAGTGTGAATCTCTGTCTTTGTGAAGAGGGAAGACAGGTCCTTATATAGTTGGAAAAACGAGTAGTACATGGGCAAATTATAGCAATAACAATCAATCAATACCAATTAAGACTACCGGACTCCTTGAATTAAGAAGTCTAGTTCAAATGGTATAGTCAAGGTGAACTAAGGCAAAGAAATCAGTCCAATAGGACTGATTCTCTCAAATTAGGACAAGGAAATCACATAGTGCACAAATAAAGCCAAATACATAGTGCGTAATTAAGGAAAGTTGACTAACTGTGTATTTATAAAGTAAAATTAGGGTATCAGTTTGAAAATCAATTGAGGGGATCTCGGATTCAATTGCAATCACAGGGAATCCAAGATACTTAAGGAAAGAAATCACATGAATATGGAAAGAATTCAAAATTAGTGCAGAATTACAGAGGGAATACACAAGATCATGTATTTAAGGAAAACATCACAAGCCCGGGGATTTTTACACAAAAGTCAGTATAAGATCAATGGACATAAACTAATAAGGTAAAGGCTGGACCTATTAGACGTTTAGACAGCAATCATAGATCAACATAAAGAGATACTCATAGAATAGCAGGAAATTAGAGGTCATAACAATGAATTAAAGCAAAAGTCATAAAGAACACACGAGCACACATAGTCCGATAGTAAAGACCAACCCAGAAAACTAGGGTTTCATCAATAATAGTTCAAATAACATGAAATCAGGAGATAATTGCTTAAACATAACATAGATGACTAAAAATCAGAGAGGAAAGTTGTTTGAGAACAGGGTAGAGAAACCGTAGTTTTGAAATTGTTAAAAACGAAACTTTTCCGGAGAAAAACATGAAGAACTCCATAGTATCGTAAATATAAAACGGATCTTAAAAGAAACCCAAAGATACAGCAGGTTAGGGTTTCGTGGAACCCAGAAACGAGGGCAAACCTCGTGGGTGACCTCGATTTAGGCTAGGGATATTTCAAACTTACTCAAACGGCCGGGGGGTGGCTGGAACACGGCAAGAGACCCAAAGGGAGGTGAGTGAACCACTCCATGTTCATCTGAGGATCCTAGGAAGTCATTGGGTGGTTGAGAGGCGGGTAGATGACCGTGAGATAGTGAAGAGCCATAGATTCTGGTGAGGAAACTGGTCGGAGAAGGTGAACAGACTCCATCAGAGGGGAGGAGCCAAGGAGGCTTCTAGATAAAGCTAGAGAGAGTAACAGAGAGATAGAGAGAGATGAAGAGTCTCGAAATGAGACGGGGGAAGGGGGGTAGGTGAGAGTTAATTTAGGAAATAGGAATCTGGGTCGTTGATCTAATTTGGTCAGCGACTCAGATTAATTAGGGGGTTGGGCCGGGTAGAGTTATAAGGTTTGGCTGGGTTAATTGGGTTAATAAATCAAGTGGGGCTGGGGTTAAAAATTGGATAAGTTTTAAATAAGAAATAGGCAAAATGTTAAATACCCAATTTAAATAGAATGATTAATTACAATAGCTAATAACTGCGTAAACTAAAAATTAAGACCAAATAAATGAAATTGAGACAATTAACTAGCGTAAAAAATATAAGAATGATCAATTACAGATTTTATAAATGTATACTTGTGCTATAATTGCAAAATTGCTAAAATTAGCTAAATAGTGACAATGCTGCCTAATTTTGGAAATAACAAAATCCTAGTAGAATTAAATAGGATTAAAAACAAGGTGTTGAGTTGGAAAACATTTTAAAATTATTTATAATACGATTTATGTATAAGTATTGAATAAGAAATATCAGATAAATGGGAAAATATATTGATAAATATATGAGAAATTCATAGAAAAATGCCAGTCATTATAAAAGTGATTTTGAAGGTACATATGTAAACTTAGAAATAATTTGAGTAAAAATTGGGTATCAACAGTATCCATGGTCGTCCCAATAACAGGTTGTAGGACGGAGATATATCTAGCACCTGAAATTCGACCGCGAACCATGTGGGTCTCATTTGCAGACAGAGGCTGATTTCATCAATGGTAGACCTCTGAGGACCGTCGAAAGCCTTTACGTTCATGGACCATTCTCTTATCTTGTACAACCCCTTGCCCAATTTCTTGAGTGTTGTCAACAGACAGATGTTGAGGTTGGATCCTCCGTTGATCAGAACCCTGGTGATGAAATAATCCTTACATTGCACAGTGATGTGTAGCGCCCTGTTGTGACTTAGCCCTTTGGGCGGCAATTCATCCTCGTGGAAAGTAATTTTGTGACTTTCCAATACTTTCCCCACCATGTTGGCCATTTCTCCACTGGTGATGCTATTAGGCACATATGCTTCGTTCAACACTTTCATCAAGGCATTCCTGTGCGCCTCCGAATTCTACAGCAATGATAGAATGGATAGCTGGGCTGGAGTTTTGGTTAGTTTATATATGAATGAGTATTTCAAAGCTTGCACCTTCCTCCAGAGATCATCCGGACCTGTTTCAATGATGGGTGGTTTGTTGGAAGCCTGTTTGCTAGACTCTCCCAAGTGTTCAGGAGTATAGACCTTGCCGGTCCTGGTCATCCCCTATGCAACCTCTTCTATCTTGACCTTACCTTTCCTTCTTGACTCGGCTACGTAATACCAAGGTACAACATTCGTGTTAAAATGCAACGTGGTTGACACTGTCACTGTGATTGGTGTTGCTATCTTTACTTCAAACGGGATGGGTACAGTGGCAAGTGGCATTACTTCAACCTCAAATGGCAAAGGTGAATTGGTAGGTGGTGCCAATTCAAACTCGAATGGAACTGACGCAGCTACCTCATCATTTCTTGACGGCTGAATCTGGACTATGATGGGATTCAGCGTGACCGCTGGCTTCTTTGGTTCATCACCTTATTTGATCAACCCGATCGACCCCTCTGGTCCTATTCTCCCTATATCTCTATCATGTTGATGCCTCCACCCCTATGATCTAGGAGTAGCCTCCTTTGCTTGGATGATCTTATTATCAATCAGAGACTGGATCTTAAGCGGCTTTCATCAATTGTATGTCCGTTCATGTCGGAATGGTATGTACAGGTTTTATTTGGATTGACCCACTGGGATAGATTTTCAGGGGTCACAGCAGGGATAGGGGTGACATAACCAGCATCTTTCAGCCTTTCATACAGTTGGTGAATATGTTCGGCAATGGCGGTGTATTATTTAGGTGGTCTGCGGTCGAAGTTGGGTCGAGGTCTTGGAGAATTTTGGCGAGCCGGAGGTGATTGGTAGTGAGATGGTTGAGAGTTGTATGTATGATAAACAGGGGCTGGTTGGGAATATCTGGGAGACGTAGGTTGATAAGTAGGTGGAGGAGATGGCTTATATGAAGGTGCAGGTGCTGGTTGATATGTGGGCGGGGGTGCTTAGTATGTAAGTGAAGAGGTTCGATATGTCAGTGGGGATTTAGGTCCTTGTGCAACAATTATAGCTCCTACATCATTCTTCTTGGATATGCTGCCAAATTGCAGTGCCTTGTTCGTAGCTTGTAGTGCTTCAAAGTTGGTAACCATTTCGCTCTTAATCCCTTCTTCAATTCTTTCACCTAACTTGACGATGTCAGAGAATTTGTGGTTTTCAATCACCATCAGCCTCTCATAATATTGCGGGTCTTCTGCCCGAACGAAGAATTTGTTCTTCATCTAGGGCAGGCCTTACCTTGGCTGCTTCAAACCTCCAGCAAGTGGCATACTCGTGAAATAGTTCAGTGGGCTTTTTCTTAAGATTCTGGATGTAAAAGACGTCTAGTGCATTTTTCGTGTTGAACCTGAATCGGTCCATGAAATTTGATGCCATGTTCACCCAGTTGGACCGCTTCTTAGGGTCTTGGCTGATGTACTAAGACAAATCATCTCCAGTGAGGCTTCTCATGAATAATTTCATAAGAATCTTCTCATCTCTTCCTACTCCAACAAATTTTTAACAATAGGTTCTCAGATGGACTCTGGGTCACCTGTACAATCGAACATCTCGAACTTAGGAGGTTTTTAACCCTCTGGGAGTTTCACATCGGGCTGTATGCAGATATCTTCATAGTTCAATCCTTCAAATACCTTACTTCCTTCAATGCCTTGAACTCGGCTAGTCAGTTTCTTGAGTTCTTCGGCCAAGTTCTTAATAAGCATATCCTTCTCACTGGATTTAGGTGTGTAAGAAATGGGTTGGGTGGAGTGAGATAGAGTCTCCACGTATATGGGGTTGTTATGATAGCCTGGCGCATGAGCATAGAGGTGGTCATTTGTCGAATTTTGTGGTTCATGGATGATCAGTGCGGTGTTTCTCAGAGTGTGGCAAGTGTTGTGTTGGTGTTGTGGTGGAATAGTTTGATTTTTCGGTGGAGTTGTATGGGTGTGAGTTGTAGGAGGATTCTGTTTGTATGGGGTATTCTGAGGAGGTATGGGGTTGTGAGTGTTTGAATGATTGACATCTGGAACACTAAGTGAGAAGGATAGATTTGCCAAGTTTCGGAAATGCTCAAGCTCCTCTTGTAGCTTCAACAACCTTGCTCGAGTTGTGACATAGCGTAGTTCTTGACCTGAGTACCTTGAATGTTAGAAGCTTCTGTTCGTTCAGCTGGCAGTGTGTTTTCCTTTCTAATATTGCTCAAATCTTCCATTTTGCCTTTGTTTTTTCCCTTAGGTGGACTAGGAGGAGGAGAAGGTGGAGAGCCCCTGGATTTTGTGTGGTATGATGATGATGCTAGAATGCACGAACCAACATTTGGGAAGGGGAATAATCAAAAGAAAGAACAAAAACAAAAAACAAAAGGTAGCCAAGTCAGTGAGGATCATAAGAAAATATTTTCAGTATTTAAACACATATTGCAGAAATGTAAGTGTGTGTCCTAATTTGGGGGCCTCGTTGTGCCCGAGGTAGGCCTAGCGACAAGTTGATTTGGAGAACTTAGATGCAAAAATGCCTCATTTCATTAATATGAAAATAGACGAATCCAAAACGACACTAAAATAATAAGCAAGAAACAATGTCACTAATGGCACTCGGCCTTATTACATTGATAAAAGCATAAGATAAACCTAGCCTACTTGGTCCCCAGAAGGACCTTCCCCAGATTCAATATCCTTGATCCCATCGAACAAGTTCCCCAGCTCGCGCAGTCCCAGCAGCAGGTATGCTCTGGCCAGCTGATTTCCTTTGGCTTTCTGGCAGTCCTCAACCCTCTTGATGATTTTGCCTTCCAACTCCACTATGCCTTGCTCCAATCATTTCAGCTTCTTGTTGGAACGGATAGCCATATCTTTCCACTCTTCGATCAACCTTTTGTTGGTTTCATGTATCTTCCGGTGCTCGTTCTCAGAGTCATGGATCCTTTTGCGCAGCCGGTTGTACTTGACCTGAGCCTCAGTATTCTCGTCTATTATTCTGTTGCCTCAGCTGATTCCTGGCATCACTAATCCATCCAAGTCGTCTTCCAACCACACCGGGTAGAAAGGTGCACATCCTGCATGGTACCTGTCTGGTTCAATAGTATTCTTTTCCATTATGATTTTGCAGTGCCACATGTGTTGGGCTTGGCACTTATAGGGGATGTCGTCATCCTGGAAGTCAGCTCTGAAGTGGCTCATTTTATCAACCCTCGACACAACTTTTGTTTCTCCCTGCTTGTCTCATGACTCGGAGAGGAACGTAGGATATATACCTCTCAACCCGATCAACACTAGGTGTGGTGCATCCCTGGAATTGATGATGAGTTCGTCCGTTGGGAACCACTCGAACATCCATTGTACCAGCCCCTCAGTTAGGTTGTCAAAGAACTATACCAACTCATTTGCAGTCTCTGGCTGAGCAAATCTGTCGGGAATATATGTCATTCGCTTGGGGTGATGGAAAGCAATGTGATCGTTCCACGCCCTTCGCGGAAATTCTTGACGGTACTGGCCATTTTGAAGATGTTATAAGAGCCATAGTTTCACCAACATGTTGCAACCCTCAAAATGCTTAGCTCCTCTTTGACAACGTTCCAAGGCTTGGTAAATATCATATATGATCATAGGGACAATGCTAAAGGCTTGCCCGTAAATCCCCTCAATCAAGGCCTTGGTTACCATGGCTAACCTAATGTGAATTCTTTCCCTCTTGGTTGGAAACACGATCACTCCCAGAAAGCATACAATGAATACGAATGCCCTACAATGGATATGACCCAGAGAAGTGATGGAAAACTCATCATGATAGGTACGGTATGACTTGGTGTGACCGTATCTAACATATAAATACTCGAAGGGTATGTATGAGTGTTTCAGACACTCCAACTCAGCATTCTTCTTCAACCCCATCATTTTCAGAAAGCCTTTGCATATGCGGTTCTCAGGCACCAACAACCCAGGGGTTTCCCAAACTAACCCAGCTAGCCCTCCTATCTCTTCTAACATCGATGTCATATAAATATTCCCAAAGCGGAATACAGCTCTTTCACTATCCCAAAATAAGGTGGCAGCCTCAATCAACATGTTATTTGATTGGATGTCCAGAAGTGAGGGTATATTGCCCAGGTATTTCTTAACGTGTTTCTTATCACTGGAGGGAAGATCCTCCCACCAGTTCAGGAGCATTGGAGAGATATTTCTAACCATACCGAATCTGGAGACCTCGTGCCTCATTTTTTGCAAGAAAAAAATGGTTAGGCCCTTACACCCGCCAGACTCGACTATTTATACATTCATGATTAGCATACAAGCATTTAGTTTTCCAAATAAATGCACAGAACATGATTTCGTCCGTTGGGATTATGAAAACCTCGTTGGACTTCGGACAAGGTTGTCTTAAACGGTTATTGTGTGGATGACACATTAACCCGGCTAGGTTTGACCATGATGCATGCAAAGTATAATAGAGTAAGGTTTTATATGGGGTTTTAGACTGGTACCCTTGAGCGGACAACTCAAGGGGAAAGGCACGAAACCATCGACGGCACCGCTGATCGACTGGTTTTACCGCAAATAAGCCTTTCCGAATTTAAGGGTGATATAAAATAGGAAGGGTGCAACCATTAATCAAGCGTTTGTATAGGATTTGTATTGGCACGAGTGGAATATGATGTTGAGCATGATTATGCAACAATAAATAAGCAATAAAAGCATGTTGTCATGTATTTGCACGTTATGAAAGCGATAAATAGAACAGTTATAGTTTAAAGCAGTTACAAGGAAACAAAGAAACATGTCAGTTTCATTTTAGAGAAATAAATACTTGAAAAATAAACAATTAATTGCACATAAAGGGAAAGGGAAGGGGTGCAGCATTAACAAAGTAAGACACATATTCGCAAAGCGGTTTGTAATGGTAAAAGCCTAGATCCCCAGCAGACTCGCCATGCTGTCGCGCCCCCTTTTTCTTCTCCTTTCGGATCAGTCAGGGTGCTTGACATTATTAGGACAACTCATTTCCTTTTGGGATAAGGGATGTGAAGGATTTGAAGAATCGCCACCTAACGAATTAAGGTGCGTTAGGGCACCTATTAAGGGTCACTAATTGTACAACCAGAGATTGGGCAAGGGCTTGAAATTACTTCAAGGGGAAGGTGTTAGTCACCCCTCAAAGTCCACATATGTGGTTCCCGGCCAAACAAGCTTTGTGAATTAAACATGTAGCAAATAAGCAGTTAAAGCATATACACGTAAACAAATAAAGGTTTGAAAAGATTCGCAGTCTAGGCACACATATGTGATAAAGGTTAAAAGATTTACAGTCCAAGCACACATATGCGAGGGATAGGGAAGTCCTATGTTATTTATCCCATAGTATCACATCAATGCAATGCCCGGTAATCAATCCTCAGTGAGGGGATACACGTGGAATTAGTGCACCGGTCATCATATCCATATCTACCCTTGTCCCACCCCTTAGCGATTATTAAGTGAGTTTATTTAACGAACTCTAAGCGTGCTGTTACTCGTCCCTTCCTTGTGGTCCTGGAGGAATTTAGGACCTCTAGATATATGCAGTTCTAGACAAACACCTAAGGTTTTAAAAGGATAAAATTCTAAGCGACAGGCAAGAACAAATAGGACTGATCAGATAAATGCAGGAAAAGCAATTATGAGGCTCAGATTACCTCCACAGTTAATGCACATAAGCAGCACATCTCAAACACAAACAAGAGGCTATTTTATTAGACAGGATCCTAAGCAAGATATCTAAGTGAGTTTCAATGCACGGAATATGCAGCTTTGTCTTTTATAAACTCAATAGCAGAACCCTAATCAGTTTGCCTACTGATTTTAAACATGTGAGTCTTTTAGGCAATAAACACAATCAAGCAATTTTTCCCAATTTCATAAAAGGTTGATTGACTAAGGCTTTCCTAGGCGTGGGGTTGAGCATAATAACAATTACCAGAATCGTGAAACAGTTCAGGGGTTGTTTTACCTGAAGCATGTTGTTCTAAGTGATACGAATCTGAAAAAGCAGAGACTGTTACCAGTTTTATTCAAAACATCACAATGTGAGACTGTTTTTTACCTTTTAATGAATCAGTAGTTTAAACTAGGCGTGGTTAAGCAAAGGCAAACGAACTCCTAGAGCATGGTATCTAATATGCACACGCAAATACAGAATGGTTAGGACATGATTTCAGAATTCCTAAAGCATGATTTTTAAATGCACAAAGGGTTATAGGATGACTGAGACATGAGTTTTTGAATGCACAAGAGTAACAACTTTTATGTTAACGTCCTAGGAGCAGGATCTCTAAGTCATAAGTGTAAACATAGATTAGTGATGGATGATTTATTGAAACAGTAGACATGAAATCCTAGGAGCATAATATCTAGTGCATGTTTTAGCGTGGCTTGACTGAATATGTTCCTAAAACATGGATCCTAATGCAAACATAAGTAATGCAAAGCCTAAAATATTCTTTCTACCCCAATGACATTGATAAAACTATATAGCTACCCTCCCCATTTCACTAGTCGTCCCCGATATTCGTTTACAAATTATTACAAACCAGCTGAATAAATTACATAAATAGATAAAGGAAAAGAAAAAGTTAAACTACAGGGAGCCTGAAGCAGGCCCAAGTGTATCAGATCTTCCACAACCTCAAGTGCCAAGTTTATAGCCTTTCTCATGTCCGGGTGTGTCAGAGTTCCCTAAGGACCTCAAGGATCCCGGGCAGTGCTCACACCAAGAATTTTCATAACCAGAACTAAGTAAGTGCAATGTTGAAGAGCCAGCCCTAGTGAATCAGAGTCAGAGGGATCTCACAGGGATCCCAAGGCAGTCACACACTGTAAGGGACAGAACCTAGGGACTTAAGAGTAGAGTGAGAGTGATTGACATAGTTTTGAAAGACTTTTGGTATGAAAACAGTATTGAAAAGTCTCAATTGAAGTTTAGAAAAATATGGAGTTGTTTAGTAGTAAAATAGTTTGAACGAGGATAGGGTAATTAAATCAAACAGTAGATCAATTACAGAACAAACATGTTCAGCAACACTCAAACAACAGTCCTTCACACAGGGGTAATGGGAGTTGGGGACAGATATAGCACCCATAGTGTAGCACATAGCTAACAAAAGTATAGAGATATTTTGGAATTCAGGAATAGATAACAGTACAGGGAGCAAGGCAGGGATCTCAAAGTATCTAATCAAAACATAGTTGAACCATACCAGGTTAAACATAGAATTAAGGGTGTATATGATTAGGAGATAACTGATGATACTAGCATAGCATAGGACTGAATAACAAACAGTGAGGACATAGAAGTACTAAACATGATTGAGCAGAGTTGAGCATAATATTAGAAGAACTTAAGGGGGTTCAGGGGATTGGGAGATAACATAGTAGAGGACCTCATAATAACAGTGAGAACATAGCAAAGTATGATTGAGCAGGGTTGAGCATAGTATCTGAACAACTTAGGGTAACAATTATTTTTGCACAACAGGTGCATACCAGAACTAGGCAACACATAGACAAGCATTCAAATACAGAGTAGAGTTACATTGAGACAGACTATAAGGAGAGTAAACATATTCATAAATATGCTGGTCCTAAGAAGGGGTTAGGACATAACTAGGATGCTAAGTAAAACAGGTTAACCATATGTGGAAAAGCAAACAGTAGACAGAAACAGATTAGTAAAATTGTAAACTGAAGCAGTAGAGGAAACACATTGGTTTGGGAACTTGAATTTAAATCAGGACATACCAGTTAAGGAGAATAGACACAAAGTGAAGAACATGAGAGTGCAATAACTAGCCTTGGCTTACAGCCGGCTAATTTCAGTAAAAATAGCAAGTAACAAGAGCAGAAAGTTTAAGTGTGAGAGAGTTTTGAACTAATGTTCGTGTGTAGTACTGTCTAATGAGAGTAGAAGAGAGAATATATATAGTAGTTTGAAAGCTAGGTAAATAAGGCAAGAATCAATTTGTTCAATAATTAAAGAACTCATAATCAATTAAAATGAAATCAGTCCAAGTATTCCCTTAATTAAGGGAATCATTTCAAACGGTAAAGGACAGTAGACAAATTAAGGAAAGAAATCATATATAGCTGGAGTATAACAAATAAGGAAAGACTTCAAATAGTGTAGGTATAGAACAGGTAATTAGGGCTAGGTTCATAAAGTTCTAATTAAGGAAACAATATTACGAATCAGTAAATAATGTAGTTAACCACACAATAAGGCAAGAAAATAATTTAGAGGTCGAAAATTAGTACAGGATATCACCACAGGAAATTAGTAAAGGGTATCAACACAGGAAATCCGGGATTTAAATAAAAATAGTACTGATTAATATAAATATCTGTGAATAAACAAAATAAACATAGTATAGGCAGGAAGAAACAAATCAGAAACCCTAATAAGTACAATAGGGTAAAAATCACAAAAACTCAAAACATATATATGGGAAACAGACATACAGACAAATCGTATGAACAAATCAGCAAAGACAAACTCAGAACCCAAGACTAAAGCCAAAAAATTAGGGGTTTTCAGCATAACTTATTAGGGTTAAAGAAAGTCTAACAAAATCGATTAAACACATAAGAATCAAGGAATAGCACTTAGAAAATCAGCGAAAATTGTTTTGAAGAAAGGTTTTAGAAACCCTAGTTATGAAGATGAAGAGATGCTTCGAAAAATCAGAAAGATTCTCATAGAAAATAGTAAAACAACTCGAAATACTCCTAGATTTGTTACAGATCTAAAGAGTCAAGGATGAATTTAGAGTTTTGAGAGAGATAACCCAGAGATAGATTGATTTCGGCTTAGGAGCCATAGATTTAGTAATAAAATAGGACGATCTTACTCAATCGGGATGTGGTGGCCTGAGAACGGCTAGAACAGGCCATGGGGTGTGAGTGGATAGCCACTGGTCCCTTGAGGACCTCATGTCATCAAGAGTTCCGGTCATGGGAGGGAGCCATCAGGGCTAGGAGTGGTGATGAACCACCATAATCAACGACGAGCAAGCAACGGCGGGTGGGAGCCATGGTTAGGGCAGAGGGAGTTTGAGGGAGAATGAGAGGAGTGTGACGGCGGGTGAGGATGAAAGAATGAGGGGGTTTTGAGGGGTCTTTAGGTTAATTTAGGAAAGATTAAATCCAGACCGTTGATCAAAATTGATCAACGGCAAAGATCTAACCAGAATTGGATCGGGTATATTTAGAGATTGGGCTTGGGTCTGTTAGGCCAGGTATAATTAGATGTTTGGGCTAGTTTAATTTAGGCTAAAATTGAAATAGAATAGGCTATTTGTTAAATACCCAATCCAAACTTATTAAAATAATTTATAAAATAGCTAATAATTATAAAAAATGAATTTCATGCATAGAAATAGTTTTAAAATGACTATTTAGAATTTTAAAATACGAATGACTAATTTCTGGTAAAAATAGTACAAAATTATATGTGTGGGCTATAACTGCAAAGTTATTACAATCATAGCCAAAAGGTGCCAATTTGGCTATTTATGGAATAATTTGGTCTTAATAGGACCATAAATAATAAATTAAATCAGAAATTCCTTTGAAATCATTTGTGCTGCAATTTTGTGATTATTTATTTGGAATAAAATACTAGACAAATTAATAAAAATGTAGAAAATTTTTGAAAAAATACCAATTGCTATTAATGCATGATTTTGAAGGTATATATGCAATTTACAAATATTTTGGGAAAAATTGGGTATCAACAGGGCTCGCAGGTGCGGCCAAGGTTGCGCACCTGGCTCGATGCCCAACCTTCGAAGCTTCCACATCTGCGCACACTGCCCCGCGTCTACGACCTCGCACCTGCGGCTCCCAATCCGCAGGTGCGGGAAAACACCAGAAGCCCAACACCAGCAGAAACAACAGTACCTCAACACCAAAATTAATATGTTAACCACCTGAAACACACCCGAGGCCCTCGGGACCTCAACCAACAATACCAACGAGTCACATACCAACATACGAACTTAGTCTAGCCTTCGGAACACTAAAAACAACATCAAAACATCAAATCATCCTCAGATTCACGTCTAAGAACTTCTAAACTTCTATTTTCCGCAAACGACGCCGAAACCTACCAAACCTCGTCTGAATAACCTCAAATTTTGCACACACGTCACAAATGACACTACGAACCTACTCCAACTTCCGGAATTCCATTCCGACCCCGCTATCAAAATTTCCACTGCCGACCAGAAATCACCAAATTTCCAATTTCACCAATTCAAGTCTAATTCTATCACGAACCTCCAAATTACCTTCCGGACACGCTCCTAAGTCCAAAATCACGTAACGGAACTATCTGAACCATAAAAACCCAAATCCCAGATCGATCACTCAATAGTCAAAACTTGGTCAAACATTTCAGATTTAATGCTTCTAGTTGAGAATCATTCTTCTAAACTAAATTCCGAATAACCTGAAAACTAAAACCAGCGGTTCACATAAGTCATAATACATCACACGGAGCTACTCATGACCTCAAATAACCGAGCGAAGTGTAAAATGCTCAAAACAGCCGGTCGGATCGTTATAGTCTGGGCCTTAAGATTAAATGAACCTTGGGTTAGAAAATAATAAAATGGACTAATTTAACGTGTAAAGCCCAAATTAATTTTTTAACCTAATTGAATTTAATTTAAATTTTGTGGGGATTAGACCGAATAAATTTTATGTCTACACGGGAAGATATTTAGACATAGAATTTTTTTTTGTTTTTTCACTTAAATTCATTATATTTTAATGTAATTGTTTGGTTTCTTTACTAATTAATAAAAATGAATTGTTAAAAATGTTTTAAATTATTGTAACGTTGATTTGTCTAGCAACTGAAATGTTAGGTATCACCCTGATCCCGAAGGTGGAAATTTCGGATCGTGACAGTTGATAAGCTTGAAGTGTTAATATGTTAAATAAAAAATGCTCATAAGTTATTCTTTTTCTAAATGACTAAAATACAATTATATTTCTTATAAAAGATTATAAATTTAAAAGCTTCTTTGCGAAGGAGAGGAGGAATGACGAACGTGGAATGAAGATAAAGTTATAAGTTTTATTTCAGGAAAGATATATTTTGAATCAAAAATTATTATTAAGGATATAATAAATAAAGTTTTGATCAAATTAAAACCGCCTGTTATAAGCTGAAAAGTTATACATTGTGGTGATCAAATTATGCCTTTTAGCTGATAGTGGCTTGTAAGTACTTGTCATATAAGCATTTTGGGTGCTTACAAAATGTGCAAGTAAATCAAAGAGTGTTTATAAACCGGTTTAATCAGCTTCTAAGCTTAGCCAAACAGCCTCCTAATTAATTTTAGGTCAAGTTAATCTCAAGCGAGTAAAATCATAATTCATTTTATTGATTTGACCAATCTTAACTTGACTCTTGCATCTGTCACATCTAATATAGTCAAACTATGGGAGTACAAAGAGGACGAACGACCTGTGAAGCTCTGTAATTTTGTTGTTCTAAAAGATTTTAATTCCATAACTAGACATTAGTTAGTTTAGATAAGTGAGAAAAAATTAAATATTTTTTTCTCTTAGGAATAATTTGAGTTTAATTTGGAAGAACTTTCCAATGCAATCTTTACAAAGCTCAAAAGAAAACAATATAGCTGAAAAAAGCCATGAAAACAATACTCGTATTACATTAGATGACAAAATATGCTGGGGACAAACAAATATGATATAAAAAGTCGATGAAATTGAAGGTCTGAGGGATAAAACTGTGAAGTGAAAACATACGAAACTTCAATGGATGAAATTCAAAAATAACCATATTTGCAAGTGATAATAGAAGCATAGCCACGGTTTCAATAGTATTCGAAATTTAACCACTTTTTATGTAAAGATAAATCTGAACGAAAATGTTCAAAATACAGAAAATATTCCAGCATAATATATTAGAGTTCGAATTTTTTACATGTGAACTTCCAGCATAATATACTGGTCAGCATAATATGCTGGAAGTTCATACACAGATGCTCCAATCTTCAATATATTATGCTAGAACTTTCTGTGTGCTGGAGTTCCAGCATAATATGCTGGAAATTCATACACATGTGCACAATTGTATACGGTTAAAATCGACCACGCCTGATTTTATGGGCGAGGGTCTGCCTCGAGATTAAGTCCATATCGAAGCAAGCTCAGACTCGAAGAACACGGAGACCGAAAGATCAAGATCGGGCAAGATCGACATCGAGTAACGGAATAACGAGATATCTGCAATCGATCACAAATCTCGGGGGGAATCTCGGGATTGACAGAACCATTAACGGTTATTGATATCAATCATGTATTTTATTTCCGAAATTAATGTTATACCTTATTTAGGATTCCTCTACTATATAAAGAGAACCCTGTTCATTTGTAACCATCATATGAATCACATACACAATCACTGAGAAATAATAACATTCTGCTATTTTACTTGCTTATAATTCCCTATTGTTCTTATTGTTCTTGTTGTTCTTGTTGTTCTTAACGCTTGATCTCGAGCCTATTACAAATCGAGGACAATAACTTACAAACGACATTGGTTTGGTTTATTTTAATCGTTTAATTCATTTATTCATTCAGTCATTTATCAATTGGCATTGAATCAGATCACGTATCCTTATAACCACATTACAAGTTTAATTGTTACTCGTATTTCGAGGTAAACAGTTTGGCGCCCACCATGGGGCTAAGGATAATAGTGATTGTTTAGTGCTAATTCTAGTATAACACACTATTTTACACTTGTTTCTTGTCAAGAATTTTGTTTTCAGGATTAAATCATGTCAAACTCGTAAAACACAGATACACAAGGCGACAACGACCTTAGACTCCACGGGGAAAACGAGAATGTTATCGCTCCAGGAAACAAGGTGGCACAAGTCGACCTCGCAAGAGCACCGCCCGCCAACCCGATTGGTGTCAGTTCACATGTTGCTTTAAATTTGGATTGAGTTGCAGACCCCGAAGGAAGTGTGCGCAGAGAGGGTCGAACTGACGGTCGAGGTACACAAGGCAGACGAGACGACGGAGTCAGTCCCTAAGTAATATTTGAAATGCTGCAAGCCCAACAAAATGCCATTGTCAGTTGAAAAATCAGCATAGGGCACCAAATAGAGTCGAACAAGAGGTTACTCGTCGTACCGAGCCAGTTCTTGAAAGATCGGGGTGATAATAATTCTACAACCGAACCTGCTATAATGAGGATGCATGAGGAGCTTACTAAGAGAATAGAATCGGGAGAAAATAAAATCAAGGCCAACGACATGAAGGTGGAAACTTATAACTCTCGAGTTGACCAGATACCGGGGGCACCACCGATCTTGAAGGGAATGGACTCCAAACAGTTCGTGCAAAAACCATTCCCTCCGAGTGCAGCTCCGAAACCCATCCCAAAGAAGTTCTAGATGCCCGATATACCTAAATACAACGGGACCTCTGACCCAAAAGAGCACGTTACTTCCTACACATGCTCCGTAAAGGGAATCAATTTGGAGGATGATGTAATCGAGTCCGTATTGCTGAAGTAGTTCGGGGAAACCCTGTCGCAGGGAGCTATGATTTAGTATCACAACTTGCCACTGAATTCTATCAATTCTCTCGCCATGCTAGCAGATTCGTTCGTAAAAGCACACACTGGGGCCATAAAGGTTGCCACGAGAAAATTAGACCTCTTCAAAGTGAAGCAGAGGGATAACGAGATGCTAAGAGAGTTCGTATCTCGATTCCAAATGGAACGTATGGAATTACAACCAGTTACTGATGATTGGGATGACCGAGCTTTTACCAAAGAATTAACCGAGTGGAGTTCGATCGCATTACGATAGTTGAAGAAGAATTTGACCGAGTACCGAGTTGTGACTTGGGCAGATGTTCACAACCGATATCAGTCGAAGATCAAGGTCGAGGAAGACCAACTAGGAGCCCCCTCGGGTTCAGTACATCCAAACCGATCGACAGGTAGAAATCAAAGAGATGTTAACAGAGAATCAAGGTTGAATAAAGATCGGTATCAGCCAAATGTTTCAGATCGAAGGAATAACCATCCAGGACGCAATTCCGCCCAGAATGATCGAAGGGTTGATCGAGGGAAGAACTCTCGAGGACTTATAAGTAAAACTGGCTTCGACAAATATGCAGATCCTACAGAAGCACCTCGGCTATCGGAATACAGTTTCAGCATAGATGCAACAGGGATTGTGTCAGCCATCGAAAGGATCAACGACACTAGGTGGCCCAGACCTATACAGACTGAACCTTCTCAAAGGAACCTGAATTTAATGTGTAAGTGTCATGGAACTCATGGCCATCGGACCGCTGCAGACAGCTAAGGGAGGAAGTAGCTCGATTATTCAACGAAGGCCATCTTCGAGAATTCCTCAGTGATCAAGCTAAAAATCACTTCAGGAAAGAGACGCCAACAGAAAGAACGAGCAAGAAGAACCTCATCATGGTATTCACATGATCTTCGGTGGGGTCGCCATCCTGCAAGGGCATATATTCAAATACACCAAGGTGTCGATCACCAGAGAAAAATGGACTCGAGACTATGTGCCCGAAGGAACCCTATTTTTCAATGACGAAGAAGCAGAATGCATCTCTCAGCCACACAACGACGCCCAGGTAATTTCTATTTTGTTAAATAAAATTCAAGTTAATCATGTTCTCATGGATCCAGGTAGCTCAACGAACATAATTAGATCGAGGTTCGTAGAGCAGCTAGGCTTGCTAAACCAAATTGTACCTGCATCTCGAGTCGTAAACGGCTTTAACATGGCTAGTGAAACAATGAAAGGGGAGATAATCCTACCAATAAACGTGGTCGGGACTATCCAAGATACAAAATTCCATGTCATCGAAGGCGGCATGAGATATAATGCACTGCTCGAAAGGCCCTGGATCCACAACACGAGAGGAGTATCGTCAACCCTTCACCAAATGATGAAAGTCCCAACAGTGGATGGTGTGAAAACAGTTTATGGGGAACAACACGCTGCAAAGGAAATGTTTGCAGTCAACGAGGTGACACTGATAGCAACACCTTCGACCTCAGAAAACTCGAGCACCAAAGACAAGCAAGCGACCAAATAGCAATCATCGACCCCAGCTTCGACCGAATCGAAGAAACATGTAATCGAGGAAGAAGAAGAAGAAGAGGATTTTCTCACTCCTCGAACTTTCGTTGTTCCTGAAAAATCAGATGCAACCAAGTCAACGGTCGAGGAGCTAGAACAGGTGATACTGATCGAGTATCTACCCGAACGAAAGGTATAACTGGGAACGGGGTTGACCTTTGAGCTCAGGAAAAACTCGTTTGATTTTTTATTGATAACATGGATTGCTTTGCATGGTCCCATTTAGACATGACAGGAATCCCACTGGAGATAAAAACTCATCAGTTGAGCCAGGATCCCAAGATCAGACCGATAAAGAAAAAGAGAAGACTTCATTCCAAGGTAAAGCACGCCTTCATAAAGGAGGAGGTAACCAAACTTCTAAAAATAGGATCCATTAGAGAAGTAAAATATCCCGAATGGTTAGCTAATGTAGTTGTAGTCCCCAAAAAGGGGAAAAACATAGAATGTGTGTAGACTATAAGGACTTGAACAAAGCATGTCCGAAAGACTCTTTTCCACTACCTAACATCGATCGCATGATCGATGCTACGGCCGGCCACGAGATCCTTACCTTTCTCGACGCCTATTCTGGTAAAATCAAATTCAGATGGACCCAGTAGACCAAGAAAAGACTTCCTTTATCACTAAGTATGGAACTTATTGTTACAATGTAATACCCTTCGGGCTAAAAAATGCAGGAGCTACATACCAACGCCTAGTTAACAAAATGCTTGAAGAATAGATAGGTAAATCAATAGAAGTTTACATTGACGATATGTTAGTTAAGTCCATGCGCACAGAGGGCCATTTGACTCATTTGCAGGAAGCATTCGAAATCTTGAGGAAGTACAACATGAAACTTAACCTCGAAAAATGTGCTTTCAGGGTTGGCTCGGGAAAATTCCTCGGCTTCATGGTATCAAATCGGGGGATCAAAATCAACCGCGATAAGATTAAGGCTATCGAAGATATCACCGTCGTAGACAGTGTGAAAGTCGTACAAAGATTAATCGGACGGATAGCTGCCTTGGGTCGATTCATTTCGAGGTCATCAATCCGAAGCCACGGGTTCTTTTCTTTACTCAAAAAGAAAAATAATTTTGCATGGACCTCGGAATGTCAACAAGAATTGAAGGAATTGAAACGATACTTATCAAGCCCACCTCTTCTCCACACTCCGAAGGCAGACGATAATTTGTACTTATACTTGGCAGTGTCTGAGATAGCGGTAAATGGTGTACTAGTTTGAGAAGAGCAAGGTACGCAGTTTCCTGTTTATTACGTAAGTCGAACCTTAGGAAATGTTGAAACTAGGTATCCACACTTAGAGAAATCGGCGCTTGCATTAATAAGTGCATCTAGAAAATTAGAGCCATACTTCCAGTGCCACCCATATGTGTGATAACCACTTATTCACTCTGAAATGTTCTGCACAAGCCCGAACTATCGGGCCGATTGGCCAAATGGGCCATCAAACTTGGTGGGTACGATATCGAATATCAACCTCGAACGACCATCAAGTCTCAAATTATAGAAGACTTCGTGGCCGACTTTACGCCGACCCTCGTACTCGAAGTGGAAAAGGAACTTTTAAATAAATCAGGTACATCATCGGGAGTATGGACCCTCTTCACGGACGGTGCCTCGAATGTGAAAGTGTCCGGGCTCGGAATTGTTTTGAAACCTCCCACAGGCAATATTATTAGACAATCAATTAAAACTGCCAAATTGACTAACAACGAAGCCGAGAATGAGGCTATAATTTCAGGTCTCGAGCTAGCTAAAAGCTTGGGAGCGGAAGTCGTCGAAGCTAAATGTGACTCCCAACTGGTAGTTAACCAAGTAAACGGAACCTTCAAAGTTCGGGAAGATAGGATGCAGAGATACTTCGACAAGTTGCGGGTAACCTTGCACAACTTCAAAGAGTGGACTCTGCAACATATACCTCGAGAACAAAATACCGAGGCCGATGCACTTGCCAATTTTGGGTCATCGGTCGAAGAAGATGAGATCAACTCGGGGATTGTCGTCCAACTCTCGAGATCTGTAATCGAGGAAGGACATGCTGAAATAAATTTCAACAAGCTTAACCTGGGACTGGGGGAACAAATACATCGAATACTTGAAGAACGGGAAGTTACTATCGGATCCCAATGAATCGAGGGCCTTACGGACTAAATTCACTTGATTCAAATTAGATGAAGATGGAACACTATACAGGAGAACGTTCGATGGTCCATTGGCAGTATTCTTAGGACCTGGAGATAGTGACTATGTTTAGCGAGAAATTCACAAAGGCACTTGTGGGAACCATTCTGGCGCCAAGTCACTAGTTTTAAAGGTCATCAGAGCAGGATATTATTGGGATAGCATGGAAAAAGACTCTAAGGAGTTCGTTCGAAGATGCGATAAATGTAAAAGGTTTGCACCGATGATCCACCAGCCCGACAAACAAATACACTCGGTCCTATCCCCATGGCCATTCGTGAAATGAGGAATGGACATCGTCGGTCCTCTGCCATCGGCCCTAGCTAAAGCTAAGTTCATATTATTCATGACTGACTATTTATCTAAATGGGTTGAAGCACATGCCTTCGAAAAAGTTAGGGAAAAGGAAGTGATTCATTTTATATGGGATCACATCAGATGCCGATTTGGGATACCCGCGGAAATAGTATGTGATAATGAAAAACAGTTCATCGACAGCAAAGTACGAAATTTCTCGAAGATCACAAAATAAAGAGGATACTATCGACACTATATCACCCTAGTGGGAACGGACAGGCCGAATCAACAAACAAAACTATCATCTGAAACTTGAAGAAAAGGCTAAACGAAGCAAAAGGGAAGTGGAGAGATAAGTTGCTCGAGGTTCTATGGGCTTATAGGACAACGTCGAAGTCCAATACAAGAGCAACTCCATTTTCCTTAGTGTATGGCTACAAAGCCTTGATACTAGTCGAAGTGGGAGAACCCAGCGCTAGGTTTTGATACGCAACGAAGGGGTCAATCATGAGGCAATGAATACTAGCCTCGAATTGTTAGACGAAAGACAAGAGGTTGCACTCGTTGGAATGGCTGAACAAAAGCAACGAATCGAGAAGTACTACAACAGACGAACCAACCTTCGACACTTCAAAGTCGGGGACTTAGTCCTAAGAAAATTCACCATCTACAATCGAGACCCTAATGAAGGAAAAATCGGTCCTAACTAGGAAGGACCCTACTAAATCCTTGACATAGTCGGGAAAGGATCTTACAAACTCGGAACAATGAACGACGAACCATTGTCGAATAATTGGAACATATCACTCCTCAAGCGGTACTATTTCTATGGTATGACTTTCTCTTTTCTTTCATTTACTTAAATATTTGAAACTAACTCATTGCAGGAATTCGATCCAAGAAATCGAGATCTCAGGTTTTAAAGTACGTGTTGCATTCTTATTTTCTTAGACCGATTTTTATCCCAAATGGGTTTTTCCGGCAAGGTTTTTAACAAGGCAACAATTATGTGCTACCTGAGGATAATTCAACAGTATCCAAGGCTTCTTTGCAATCAACCTCGAATACTAGGGGGGCATCACCCTCGGATGTTATGTGTATGAGAAATGTACCAAGCGTCAATAAGTCTCGATAGGAAAATTTTGTAATGGGCCAAACGGTCGTATAAACCATGTCCATATAGATTGGCCGTGTCCTCACAACAGAACTTGTACGCATGTATAAATTATTCAAAGAATCATTCTCTTTTCTCGAACATCTCATGTTTCAAAGTAAATTTTCTACTATACGAGTCATGTACTTATGATTCTGATCTATTGTGCAAAACTACCACTTGTGAAAAATGGCTCAAGGGCCAAGTACAAGCGTACCTCATGTCGTGCCCTCCTTTTTCCAACTCCTTTCAGATCGATCAGGGTTTTTGACATTATTAGGAAAACTCGTTTCCTTTTGGAAAGGGGGTATGCAAGGATTCGAAGAGTCGCCACCTAACGATTTTAAGGTGCGTTAGGGCACCTATTGAGGGTCATTTACAAAAAAGATTAGATAACCAGAGACAGGGTAAGGGCTTGAAATTACTCCAGAGGGAAGGTGTTAGGAACCCCTCGGAGTCCACAATTGTGGTTCCCGGCAAAACGACTTTGTGAATTTAATCAAGTAGCAAATAGGATTTTAATGTTTAAAACAAGTAGAGGGTTTTGAAAGATTCGCGGTCTATGCACACATGTGTTACTAAAGTTTTGAAAATATTCAATATCTAAGTAAAGGTTTTTGAAAGAGTTGTAATCTAACATGAATACGAAGAATAAGGGGGAGTCCTAAGTTGTTTGTTATATGGATCACATCAATACAATACCCGGTAATCACTCCTCAGAGAGGGGCTACACGTGGTATTAGCGCACCGGTCATCATATCCATATCTACCCTTCCAACCCCTTAACGGTTATTAAAGTGAGTGTTGGTCAGCGACCTCTATTGCATGTTGTTACCTGTCCCTTCCTAACGGTCCTAGAGGAATTTAGGACCTCTACTTATAAGGGCAGTTCTAGGCAGACTCTCAGGTTTAAAGGAAAAATACTAAGGCGACAAACAAAGAACACATAGGACAGCAGTAAATGGGAACAAAGAAGAGCAGATAAAAGCCTCAAATTTACCTTCACACGTGATGCAAATAGACAGTACGACTCAAAAGCAATTAAGGGAAGTATTGCTAATTAGAACCCTAAGGCATGATGTCTAGGTGAGTTCAGAATATAAACACATATACAGGCTTATTTTTTACAACTCGGAAAAGGGCCCTAATCAGTTTGCCAACTGATTTAAAACCCGTTGTGTATTAGGCAGCATACACAAAAGAGGCAGAATTCCAGTTTTTAACAATTTGATCACCTAAGGCTTGCCTGGGGGGAGGGGGGGGGGGACAATGTATACCAATTTCCTGAATTAAGAAAACTGATTTGAAATTATATTATCTAAACATGTTGTTCTAGGTTGTTCAGAATACAAATTTATTACAAGTTGTGGAGTTGTTTTATTCCTTTTTATGCATCAATAGTTAAACTAGGTGTACTTAAACGAGTATGAATGAAATCCTAAAGCATGGTATCTAATGCATAGGCAGAGATGCAGAATGATGCATATGCAGAATCCTAAGCAGGATTTCTATATGCACAATAATTATAGCAGTAAACATGATTTCAGAAGATGCAAGAGTGGCATATTTATTTGTGTTGTTTATCCTAGAACAGAATCTCTAAATGTCCATGGAAGCATGAAGCATGATTGTAGAATATACCAATTATTAGAATATTTTCCTAGCATAGGATTTCTAAATGATATAACAGCACTAAAATAAGATGTTGGAAAACATGAATCCTAAAGAGCATAATTTCTAATTATATGCTTTGCACATGTTAATCCTAAACATGATTTCTATTGCGCAAATAGTGAATGTAAACCTAATCCTTTAACATCTATGACATGCGTAGCTACCCCTTTCCCTTTTCACTATCCATCCCCAATAGTTATTTACAAATAATTATTACAGACCATTTGCATAAATTACATAAATGAATAAAGAAAAGATCAAGTTACACTATAGGGAGCCTACCAATAGGCCCAAGATCTCCAATGCCATCAATGTTTCACAACCTTTCATATAATCCGGTGTGTCAAAGTTCCCTAAGGACCTCAAGGGATCCTGGGCAGTGCTCACACCCAGATTTTCATAACTATATGAGTAAGTTCAGTGTGGAAAGGCCAGCTCTAATGCATCAGAGTTCAGATGGATCTCATAGGGATCCCAAAGCAGTCACACATTAGAGGGGCGGAACCTAAGTTTCTAGGAGTAGAGTGAGATTGCTTGATAAAGTTTTGAGAAAAGGTTGAGTAGAAAACAGCCTTTGAAAACACTTGTTTGAAATAAGTTTGGGAAAACAACAGAAGGATTTACCTTAATAAAGAAACAGTTTGAAAGGGAAGAGGGTAAGACAATAAGAGTCTCAAGATCAGAACAGGACACATAAAACAAGAAACAAGAACCAAACCAGTTTAACAATCACAAGAAGGGAAATGAGGGGTTTGGCACAAAAAGGAAACACACAAGAGTAGGTACACAACAGGCAAAATTTCACACAAGTTAGAATCAGAGAAGTCCTAAGGGATGTATTACAGACTTACCCAGGATCTAATGACCACGGAAACAGTTTTACCACAGAGATATTCATGCCAGGAATCAAAGGCATACCACTGAAACAGAATCACATTGAGGAATATAAAGGGGGTAATATGCTGAGTCTAAGGGAGGGGATACACAACATGTAAAAATGGATAACAATATAAGCAAATCAAGTGCAAACATGACAGCAAAACCATAGGTAGAAACACATTAGAAACAGGACAAATTGAAGCACTACGAGAAGCATGTTGTTTTTGAGACTCGAATTGTAATTAGGACATACCAATTAAGAGAGAATAAATGCAGAATGAAGAGCAAGAGGTTATAATACTCAGTCTTGTCTTGCATTCGATTGATAGTAGTAAGTAGCCAGTAAGAAGAGCAAGAGAGAGTATGTGTGTGTGTGATATAGGGTTTAGAACAATGTTTGTTCCGTGTGTTGATAATGAAAGAATGAAGTATATATAGTTTGAAAATAGGCAGAAAAAATGGTAACAAGTAATAGTTCAGCATAATTATAGAAACAAAACTCTAATCAGATTCATATTAATATAAGTACTCCCTATAATTAAGGAGTCATAGTTCAAACAGGCACAAACAGTGATAAACAAGGAAAGAAATCAATTGAAGAACTGATTTTACCATATAAGGAGTAGTAAAAGTATAGAGCATGTCATTAAGACCAAATTCAGAATATCCTAATTAAGGAAAGTGTATATGTGAATCAATTTGACAGCCTTATTCATAGAAATAAAGTAGGAAATTCTAGAAATCAACAAGAAAATCTCATAGAGATTCAATCACAGAGAATCAGTACCAATCAAGGAGAATATCTCACACGTAAGGAAATACTCGAAATCAGGCAATCAGTATTACTCAAAGGAAGATATCACATATTTAAGGAAATGCTCAAAAATCAGTAAAGAGTATTGTGTAAAAATCAATAAAGCACTAATCATACTTATTAAAAGATTCAAAAATATAAAATAGTACTAGAATAACACATTAAGCAAAAATCAGAAGCCCTAATCACAAAATGAGGGATTCGTAGTAAATAATTAAAGGAACCAGTAGACAATCATGGTTTAGGCAGAAGTGATGAATAATTAGAAAGCCTAACAGTAGGTACAGAGCAAAACTCACAAAATCACACAATACTCATGAAGACGGAGTAGTTATACTAGAACAGGTAAAAAATAATATTGCAAATAAACTCGAATTCACAGATTGAACCAAGAAATTTGGGGTTTTTTAACAACAAATGAATCGAACATAGGGAAAAACTCAAATAATGTCTACACATGGTAAAAATCATAAGATAATGCTAGGAAATTAGGAAAATGACTGTTTTGTAAAGGATTTAAAACCCTAGTTTTGAAAAGTGAAGAATCGTTTAAAAAAATAGGAAGATCTTTAAAGAGAACATAGAAACAACTCATAATAGATGTATATTTGTTACAGATCTAAAAGAATCGGAGAGTTTGAAATGTTAGGGTTTCAAAGAGAACCCAGAAAGGATAAGAAAATCCCAAAATATTACTGGTTTCAGCCGTAAAGTGGTAGATCTTACTCAGGCGGCCATGGGTGGCCGGAAAAAATGGTATGAGAATGTAGGTCGTGAGTGAACTGCCTCTGTTTCACTCGAGGGCCTCAAAAGCGGTGACACCCGTTAAGGTGGGAGCCATAAGGCTGTAGATGGTGGAATCGCCACAGATTCGGGCAAGGAGACGGCCGAAGAAAGGAGGAGACAGGCTCAGTAGGTGGAGCGTTTAGAGAGAGATGAGAGAGAGTTGAGAGAGACGGCTGAGAGTGAAAGGGGGGAAATGAGAGAAAAGGGGGGGGGGGGGTTAGTCTTTAGGTTAATTATGGAAGTGGGAGATCTTGACCGTTGATCAACTTTGATCAACGGTCGAGATTGAATCCTGGGTTGGGCCGGGTAGTGTTAGGTTTGGGCTTGGGTCCGTTGGGTTAATTCAATTGGGTTATGGATCAGGTCAAATTATGCTACAATTTAAATAAAGATGGCTAATTGTTAAATACCCAATTAAATTAGCTAAAATAATTTATAAAACAACTTAATTGTAAAAAATGAAATTGATGCTTAGTAAATTAAATTAAAATGGTTAATTAGTATTAAAAAATATAAATGACCAATTATTGGAAAAATAGCATAAAACATACGATTAGGCTATAATTGCAAAGTTATTGCAATTATGGCCAAAGAGTGCCAATTTGGCTAATTGTGAAATAATTTGGTCTTAATAGGACCAAAAATAATACATTAATTCAAGAAATGTTTTTGAAATAATTTGTAATGCAATTTTGTAATTAATTATTAGAAATAAAATATTGGATAAATTAAAATAAATTAGTAAAAATATGGAAATATTATAGAAAAATACCAATTTCTATGAAAGCCTAATTTTGAAGGTATACCTGCAAATTAAAAATAATTTGAGAAAAAAGTGGGTATCAACAGTTGCCCCTCTTTACCCGGGAAGGATGCAAGAGTTGTCGGGTAAAGATATGATGGCCAATTTTGACCGAGCGAAACGGTTTGAAGAGATTTAGGCCGCACCCTGGCTTCTGAGTTGCCTACATATCCCTGGTTTTACAGGAATCGGGCAGTATGTAGTTCCGGACCCATCGACAAAGTATACCGAGGGAGCTATCACAAGAACGGACACAACATATATGGCTGGATGAGTGAACGGTTTACGGGAATGGTTAGGAGAACTGGAGCGGGACCGCTCCTGCTAGGATAGTCGTCGCTTGCCGGGTTACCTGCAAATAAACAATACAAGCGTATATTGTGCATAAATTGAAACGTGATGCAAGTTCCCGTTGCACTATGAATGTTGTCTTTGGACGGTTAAGGATGAATTCCTCGAACCATGATTTCCTGGGCCATGAATTGTTTGGATGAAGGATTCGCAGGCCAAGAAATGATGTTCTCAGGCCATGAAGATGGTGCCTCTGAACGATGACGCCTTTGAATAATGATATGCAAAATTGAGAGAGATCTGGCCATGAAAATGGTGCCTCCGAATGATGACGCCTTTGGATAGGTTGGCGATATTTCAGCCCATGAAATGCAGTAATATGATGCTAACAAGATAGAGCTTAGTCTTGTGAGTTGAAGGGCAGAGCTTAGCCCGAGAAAGAGGTGAAGTAAATAGTGCTTAAGAGACAGCGCTTAGTCTCGATGAAAGATTAAAATGGAGGCAGAGCTTAGCCTGATGCAGATAGGAAGGCAGAAAGGTAGCCTTATGCAAGTGGAAGGCATAAAGGTAGCCTTTTGCAGATGGAGGTAGAGCTTAACCTCATAGAGATGAAGACAGAGCTTAGTCTCATGCAAAATGAAGGCAGAGCTTAGCCTTATGTAGAAGAAGGCATAAAGGTAGCCTTATGCAGAGGAAGGCAGAAAGTTAACCTTAGGCAGATGGAGACAGAGATTAGTCTCATGCAAGCGGAAGGCAGAAAGGTAGCCTTATGCAAATGGAGGTAGAGCTTAACCTCATGCAGATGGAGACAGAGCTTAGTCTCATGCAAGCGAAAGGCAGAAAGGTAGCCTTATGCAAATGGAGGTAGAGCTTAACCTCATGCAGATGGAGACAGAGCTTAGTCTCATGCAAGCGAAAGGCAGAAAGGTAGCCTTATGCAAATGGAAGTAGAGCTTAACCTCATGAAGATGGAGACAGAGGTTAGTCTCATGCAAACGGAAGGCAGAAAGGTAGCCTTATGCAAGCAGAAGGCAGAAAGTTAGCCTTATGCAAAGATTAAATTAATGACAGTAGAGTTTCTTAGCTGATATTAGATTGCGGTATTGTGATCGTTGTGAGCATTGTGACTATGGAGCATTATTTTGTTTGAGATAATAGCAAATGTCGGCAAGTGCGACGGCTTTGAGAATAATATTTTGGAACAATATTCGTCCTTTCGGCGGACAGTGAATTTCGGGCTCTTGCAATCTTTATGCCTGCATCCAAAGAAAAATCGTGAGTTCTGTAAATGGGGAAGGTTGGTTCGTATCCCCGCTGGCTCTGCTTGACCTGTACACTTGGTCTGATGATCTTGCTCATATCATCGGGGTAGCGTTTGCTAAACAGAGCTGTATTTTACAATAAGTATGAATGATTTTGTAAAGATATAGTATAAACATATATTTAAAAATAGTTTGGATGAACTGATGATCATGACACGGTTCAATACATTGCAACCTCTCCTGCTAAGGAATTTTGAGGGTCCTCCTCAAAATTCTGCCCCAGTATGATGAGTTGACGCTTCTGACTATTGCGCATGCGGCTATCGGCTGAACTCGCTTCGGAATTTTGAGGGTCCTCCTCAAAATTCTGCCCCAGTTTCCAATTGCGGGGAAAAATAAAATTTTATTGAAGTCTGACTGAACCCATAGGGATGCCTACTTATCCCCTCTTAAACGGGAATCAGGTCAAGCGTAGTTCAATTTACATCATTGATAAAAGAAAAAAGGATTACACGTAAGAGCGTTTGACTCCATCTAAATTGATTGGCTTTGGCCAGACTTCTCCGTCCATTTCTGCAAGTATAATGGCTCCTCCTGTAAGAAATCGATGAACCATATACAGACCTTGCCAGTTTGGAAGATCTTCTTTAACACCAGTTGCCCTGTCTAGGCTTGACTCTTTTGTTGAAAACTCGGGTCATTCTATTCTGATAAAGCTACCCGTGACATACTGCATTCATCTTTCTTCCGTCTATGAGGGATAGTTGCTCATAATGACCATTTACCCACTCTGCATCGCTGAGCTCAGCTTCTTGTATGACTCTTAAGGAAGGTATCTCAACTTCGGCAGGAATGACAGCCTCCGTACCGTAAACCAGCAAGTAAGGGGTTGCCCCGGTTGATGTGCGGACTGTGGTGCAGTATCCTAGTAAAGCAAATGATAACTTCTCGTGCCACTATTTGTGCTTCTCTATCATCTTCCTCAGTATCTTCTTGATGTTCTTATTGGCGGCTTCTACAACTCCATTCATCTGAGGCTTGTAGGTTGTGAAATTCTTGTGTTTGATCTTGAACGTCTCGCACATAGCTTTCATCAGGTCACTGTTGAGATTGGAACTTTTGTCGGTGATGATTGATTCTGGAACTCCGAACCGACAAACAATGCGGTCACGAATAAAGTCTGCCACGACTTTCTTAGTCACTGCCTTGTAGGATGCTGCTTTGACCCATTTAATGAAATAATCAATTGCTACCAAGATAAACCTATGCCCGTTGGATGCGATGGGCTCGATCGGTCCAATGACGTAATTCCCCAGGAAGCGAATAGCCAAGGTGAGCTTGTTGCATTGAGCTCATTTCGGGGTACCTTTATCATATCTGCATGTACCTGACATCGGTAGCATTTCCGGACATACTGGATGCAGTCTGTTTCCATAGTCATCCAAAAATAACCTTCTCTGGGTATCTTCTTGGCCAAGACAAAGCCATTATGCGGGCCGCAGGTCCCAGCATGAATCTCCTCAAGTAGCTTGGAGGCTTCATTTGAATCAAAACATCTCAATAATCCCAAATCAGGAGTCCTACGGTATAAGATTCCTCCGCTGTGAAAGAAGTTGTTGGACAATCTCCGGAGCGTGCGTTTCTGAGTATGATTTGCAAGATCTAGGTACTCACCCTTATCCAAGTACTCATTGATATCATGGAACCACGACTTTCCGTCTGCTTCTTCTTCAACATGGGCACAGTAGGCCGGCTGACTATGGATCTTAACTGGAATGGGGTCAATGAAGTTCTTATCCTGATGTTGTATCATGGACGATAGGGTGGCCAATGCATCGGCGAACTTGTTCTAAATTCTGGGGATGTGTTCTATCTTCGTGAACCTCTTTATCAATTACTGCACGTGGTGCAGATACGGCAGTATCTTGGAATTCTTAGTAGCCCATTCTCCTTGTACCTGGTGTATTAGCATGTCTGAGTCACTAGTTACTAACAACTCCTAAACATTCATGTCAATGGCCATGTTGAGCCCTAAGATGCAGGCTTCATATTCCGCCATATTGTTGGTGCAGGCGAATCTGAGCTTAGCAGATACCGGATAATGTTGACCGGTTTCCAATATCAGGACAGCTCCAATGCTGACTGCTTTAAAGTTCGCCGCTCCATCGAAGAACATTCTCCAACCGTCATAGGATTCTGCAATGTCTTCTCCTATGAATGATACCTCTTCATCAGGAAAATCCATTTTTAGGGGTTCGTATTCTTCATCCACGGGATTCTTAGCAAGATGGTCTTCCAATGCTTGTCCCTTGACCGCTTTCTGAGTCACATAGACAATGTTGAACTCGCTCAGCAGGATTTGCCACTTGACCAGCTTGCCAGTGGGCATGGGTTTCTGAAAGATATATTTCAAGGGATCCATCCTCGATATGAGATATGTTGTGTATGCACAGAAGTAGTGCCTCAGCTTCTGGGCTACCCAAGTTAGAGCACAGTAGGTAAATTCCAATAGAGAATACTGAGCTTCGTATGGAGTGAACTTCTTACTCAGATAATAAATGTCCTGTTCTTTTCTCCCTGTTTCGTCA
This sequence comes from Nicotiana undulata, assembly GCA_005239495.1. Lineage (NCBI taxonomy): Eukaryota > Viridiplantae > Streptophyta > Magnoliopsida > Solanales > Solanaceae > Nicotiana > Nicotiana undulata. Next base: position 11,124 of record ML252758.1, on the reverse strand, counting down.
TGTTGTCCCAGAACGCAACTGAAAGCTCCATCTAACACTGCAAGGTAGAGTAGCAAAGGTCTACCTGGCTCAGGTGGTACCAAGACTGGCGGTGTTGACAAGTACTCCTTAATTTTGTCGAAGGCCCTTTGACAATCATCGGTCCATTTGGTCGCAGCATCCTTCTTCAGCATCTTGAAGATCGTATCACATATAAATGTAGACTGTGCTATGAACCAGCTGATGTAGTTAAGGCGCCCTAGGAAACTCATCACATATTTCTTGTTCCTTGGCGGTGGTAACTCTTGGATGGCTTTGACCTTTGACGGATCCAGTTCTATCCCTCGACGGCTCACAATGAACCCGATTAATTTCCCAGTAGGAACCCCGAATGCACAATTTGCGGGGTTTAGTTTCAGATTGTATTTCCGCAACCTATTGAAGAACTTCCTCAGATCTTCTATGTGGTCGGTAGCTTTCTTGGACTTGATAATAACATCGTCCACATATACCTCAATCTTCTTGTGTATCATATCGTGGAAGATAGTGGTCATAGCTCTCATATAGGTGGCCCCAGCATTCTTTAGGCCGAATAGAATCATCTTGTAGTAGTAAAATCCCTACAGCGTAATGAAAGTCGTTTTCTCATCATCTTCCTCATCCATCCAGACCTGATGGTAACCAGCAAAGCAATCCACGAATGACTGTAGTCCATGCTTGGCGCAATTGTCAATCAATATGTGTATGTTTGTCAAAGGAAAATCATCTTTTGGACTGGCCTGGTTGAGATCCCGGTAGTCCACACAGACTCTGACCTTCCCTATCTTTCTTTGGCACCGGCATGATGTTGGCTAACCATGTTGGATATTCCACAACACTGAGAACCTTAGCGTTGATTTTCTTGGTAACTTCCTCTTTGATTTTCAAACTCATGTCAGGCTTGAACTTTCTGAGCTTTTGCTTTACCGGTTGGCACATTGAATTGGTTGGCAGTTTATGAGCCACAATGGATATGCTCAGACCAGTCATGTCGTCGTAAGACCATGAAAATATATCTTCATACTCTTTCAAGAACTGTGTGTATTCCTCTTTTTCTGACGGCGACAAATAGATGCGGGTACGAGTCTCTTTGACATTCTCTGAATCTCCCAAGTTGACTACCTCAGTCTCGTCCAGGTTGGACTTAGGTATGTTCTCAAAATTCTCGACTTCTTTGACAATTTCTTCAGGTATATCACCTTCTTCTTCTGAATCAATATCCGTTTGTTGCATTGCCTCGTTGCATGTCATAGTCATTGGTTCATCAAGACAAGTAATAGTAATGCCCGAGGCTCGTCGGGCTCTGGCTGTTCTGATAGTCCAATTCTTAAGAGACGCTCCTCTGCTCACGGCATGTATGGAAGCACCTTCCTCCTCCTCCTCCTCAAAAATGACGTAACAGTCCATATCATCCTCCTCCAGGAATAGATTCTTCAATGCTGCCAGTGCTTCTTCTTCCTTTAACCCCCATATAGCATCGGCTTGCTGAAAGGTCTGCTCCAGATATGGTATTGGCTGCTCCAATGTGTAATAAGGACCGCTCCAGGGTGGTGACCAGTCATTGTACTCTTGCCAAGTATATTCTTATCCCATACCGAAGGTGGTGCCATGGCCCTTGAGCTTTACAGGTTTGGAGATTCCTTGGAGATTTTTGCCATGTCCTTTGCTAGGCTCGTACCCACTCCAGTTCAGTATACACTCGATTTTACTATCCCACCATTTTTCTTTATCCACTGCGTTGACTCGTTTAATGTGGTGGTAAGTTTCTCCACCCAGCTTCCTTCTGCCTTCGATTACCGGAATGGTCTGGAGACCGTAAATAGGATTGCTTCCATCTCCGTGGATGATTACTTCTTGATGGTTCCATTCAAACTTCACTGCCTGATGCAGTGTTGATGCCACAGCCTCGGAGGCATGTATCCATGGCCGTCATAATAGCATATTGTAGGACGCCGATATGTATATCTCCTGGAAATCGACTTCGAACCACGTAGGTCCCATTTGCAAACAAAGGCTGATCTCGCCGATGGGGGACCTCTGAGAACCGTCGAAAGCTTTTACATTCATAGACCCTTCTCTTATCTTGTACAGCCCTTTGCCCAATTTCTTGAGCGTTGTCAATGGACAAATATTGAGACTGGATCCCCCGTAGATCAGAATCCTGGTGATGAAGTAGTCTTCACATTGCACGGTGATGTGCAGGGCTTTGTTATGACCCAACCCCTCGGGAGGTAGCTCGTCTTCGTGAAAGGTGATCTTATGGCTCTCCATTACTTGGACTACCATATACGCCATTTCTCCACTGGTGATATTGTTAAGCACATATGCTTCGTTCAACACTTTCATCAAAGCATTTCTGTGTGCCTCTGAATTTTGCAGCAGTGACAGGATGGATATCTGAGTTTGGGTTTTGTTCAATTGGTCAATGATAGAGTACTCTTTGGCCTGCACCTTCCTCCAAAGGTCATCTGGGCCTGTATCAATTATGGGTGTCCTGTTGGAAGCCTGTCCGCTTGATTCCTCCAAGTGTTCTGGTGTGTAGACCCTGTCGGTCCTTGTCATACCCTGTGCAGCAGTAGCTTCTTCGATCTTGACTTTGCTTTTCCTTCTTCCCTCGGCTACATAATCCCATGGTATGGCATTGTTGTGGAAGGGTGGCGTGGTTGACGCCGCCACTATGATAGTTGCAGCTACCTTCACTTGAAACGGAACATGTGCCTTAGCAGGTGGCATGACTGCAGTCTCAATGGTGCGGGCGATTTTGCCGGTGGCATAACTTCGACCTCAATTAGCGCAAGTTCCCTTGCGGGTGGTGCTGCTTCAAACTCAAAAGGTACTGACAGAGCTACCTCAGCATCTCCAGATGGCTAAATCTGTACTATGATAGGGTTGAAAGAAACTGCTGGCTTCTTTTGGTCATCACTTTCTACTATCAACCCAATCGACCCCTATGGGTCCCAATCTTCTTCTACTTCGATCATGTTGATGCCTCCACCCTTATGGTCTGGGAGTGGATTGTTGCGAACATTGGGAGTGGATTCCTTTGCTACAATGATCTTGTTGTCGATCAGGGACTGTGTCTTATCCTTCAGGGAGCAGCATTCATCAATTGTGTGTCCCTTCATGCCGGAATGGTATGCAAAGGATTTATTTGGATTAACCCACTGGGAAGGATTCTCAGGGGTTACAGCAGGGATAGGGGTGACATAACCAGCAGCTTTCAGTTTCTCATACAGCTGGTCGATAGGTTCAGCAATAGCGGTGTATTGTTTAGGAGGTCTGCGATCAAAGTTGGGTCGAGGTCTAGAGAAATTTTGGCGAGCATGGGGTGACTGATAGTGGGATGGTTGAGAGTTATAGGTATGGTAAACAGGAGCAGGCTAGGAATATCTGGGAGAAGTAGGATGATAGGTAGGTGGCGGGGATGACTGGTATGTGGGCAAGGGTGCTTGGTAAGTTTGTGGAGGTACTGGTTGATATGCGAGCGTGGGTGTTTGGTAGGTTTGATATTTCAGTGGGGATTTGGTTCTCTGTGCAACCATCACAGCTCCCACATCTCTCTTCTTGGATACACGACCAGATTGCAGGGCCTTATTTGTAGCTTGTAAGGCTTCAAAGTTGGTGACCATACTGCTTTTGATTCCTTCCTCAATTCTCTCACCCAATTTGGTAATATCAGAGAATTTATGGTTCTCAATCACCATCAACCGCTCGTAATATTGTGGATCCTGGTCTCGGACAAAGAACTTATTCATTTGTTCTTCGTCTAAGGCGAGCCTCACCTTAGCAGCTTCAGATCTCTAGTGAGTAGCATACTCGTAAAAGGTTTTTGTAGGCTTCTTCTTAAGATTCTGAATGTAAAACACATATGGCGCGTTCTCTGTATTAAACCTGAACCGATCCATGAAGCCGAACGCCATGCTTACGTATTTTGACCATTTCCTGGGGTCTTGGCTAATGTACCGAGACAGGGTGTCTCCTGTTAAGCTCTTTATGAACAACTTCATGAGAATCTTTTCATCTTTCTCTACTCCAACCAGCTTATCACAGTAGGTCCTAAGATGGACCCTCGGATCATCTGTACCATCGAACATCTTGAACTTAGGAGGTTTGTACCCCTCGGGCAGTTCGACATCGGGATGTATGCAAAGGTCTTCGTAGTCCAGCCCCTCGACTCCTTTGCTTCCCTCAATGCCTTGAACCCGGCTGGTCAGCTTCTTAAGTTCTTCAGCCAAGTTCTTAATAAGCAAATTATTTTCACTAGACTCTGGTGTGTATGAAATGGGTTGGGTGGAGTGTGGCATAGTCTCCACATAGATGGGGTTGTTGTGATGGCCTGGCGCCTGGGTGTAAAGGTGGTCATTTGTGGAGTTTTGTGGCTCGAGGACGAGTAGTGGAGAATTTCTTAGAGTGTGGCAAGCATTGTATTGTGTTGGAAGAGTTTGATGCTTTGGTGGAGTGGTGTGGTGATGAGCTGTGGGATGATTCTGCTTGTTTAGGGTGTTTTGTGGAGGTATGGGATTTTGGGTGTTGACGTCTGGAACACTGAGTGTGAATGATAGGTTTTCCAAATTACGGACTTGCTCGAGCTCTCCTTGGATCTTCACCAACCTTTGCTCTAACTGTGACATAGCCTCGTTCTGAACTTGATTACCTTGGCCATCAGTGGCCTCTACCCGTTCAACTGGTGTTATATTGTTCAAATCTTCCATTTTTCCCTTTCTTTTGATTCTGCCTTAGGGAGGAGTAGGAGGAGGAGAGGATGGAGGGCCCCTAGATCTTGTGTAGTATGATGATGATGCCAGAGTGCACGAACCAACCTTTGGGAAGGGGGATAATAAAAAGGAAAGAAAACAAAAACAAAAGGTAGCCAAGTCAGTGAGGATTATGAAAACGTATGGCGATATTTAGACACATAGTGCGCGAATATAAAGCGTTTCCTAGATTGGGGAACCTCATTGTGCCTGAGGTAGGCCTAGCGACAGATTAATTTGGAGAACTTAAATGCCAAATGCCTCATTTCATTAATGTAAAAATAGACGAGTCTAAAACGACACTAAAATAATAAGCAAGAAATAAAGTCACTAAGGGCCATTGGCCTTATTACATTGATAAATCGAAAAAGGATATCCTATCCTACTTGGTCCCAGAAGGACCTTCCCCAGACTCAGCATCCTTGATTCCATCAAACAAATTCCCCAGCTCGCAAAGTCCTAGTAGTATATATGCTCTGGCCAGATGTCCACCTTCATTCCCCTCAGCCTTTTCACAATTTTCAACCCTCTTGATGATCTTACCCTCCAGCTCGACTATGCCTCGCTCCAAGTATTCTATCTTTCTGTTGGAACGGATGGCCATGTCTTTCCATTCTTCAATCAATATCTTGTTGGTTTCATGTATCTCACGGTGCTCGTCCTTGAATTCATTGATCCTCTTGCGCAGTTGATTATACTTGACCTGAGCTTCGGCCTTTTCATCTATGATTATGTGGCCTCGGATGAACCCTGGCCTACCTAGACCATCCCAATTGTCTTCTAACCACCCTGAGTAGAAAGGTGTACGCCTGCGTGGTATTGGTCTGGTTCGATCGTGTCCTTTTCCATTATAATCTTACAGTGCCACATGTGTTGGGCTTGACACTTGTGAGGAGTATCATCATCCTGAAAGTCGGCTTGGAAATGGCTCATTTTGTCGACCCTTGGTATGATTTGCTTTCTGCCTGCTTGTCTCATAACCCGGAGAGGGACGTAAGGATATGTTCCTCTCAAACCGATCAGTATCAAGAACGTTGCATCCCTAGACCTGACAATGAATTCATCTATTGGAAACCACTCGGACATCCACTCTATCTACTCCTCAGTCAGATTATCGAAGAACTCTACCCATTCTTTGGCAGTCTCAGGCTGAGCAAACCTGTCAGGAATATATGTCATTCGCTTTCGGTGATGGAAAGCGATGTGGTCGTCCCATGCCCTTCGCGGAAATTCTTGTTGGTACTTGCCCTTTTGGAGATGTTCTAAGAACCAGAGTTGTAGTAACAGGTTGCAACCTTCGAAGTGCTTAGCTCCTTTTTTACAGTTTCTAAGGCTCGATAAATGTCTGAGATAATCATAGGGACGATGCTAAAAATCCCTCCATCAAGGTTTTGGTAACCATGGATAGCCTAGTATGGATCCTTTCTTTCTTTGTTGGAAATACGACCAACCCCAGGAAGCAGACAATGAAGACAAATACCCTACGGTGAATATGTCCCAGAGATGTGATGGAGAATTCGTCATGGTAGGCACGGTATGACTTGTTGTGACCGTACCTTTCATATAAGTATTCGAAAGGGATGTACGACTTCTTCAGATACTCTAACTCTGCATTCTTCTTTAGACCCGTCATTTTCAAGAAACCCTTGCCTGTGCAGTTTTCAGGCATTAACAAACCAGAAGCTTCCCACACTAATCCTGCCAGTCCTCCTATTTCCTCTAACAATGGTGTCATTTCAATGTCCCCAAAATGAAAGACGGTTCTTTCGCTATCCTAGAATAAGGTGGCAGCCTCGATTAACAAGTTATTGGGTTGAATGTCTAGGAGAGACGGTAGGTTACCCAAGTATTTCTTGACGAGTGTCTTATCACTAGACTGAAGATCCTCCCATTAGTTCAGAAGCTTTGGGTGAATGTTGGCAACCATGCCGATCCTAAGGACTTCGTGCCTCATATTTCTGCAAGATAAACATGATTAGGCCCTTACCCCCACCAGACTCGACTATTTAACATCTATGATTAGCATACATGCATTTAGTTCTCCAAATAAATGCACAGAACATGATGATGTCCGTTGGGATTTATGAAAACCCGGGGGACTTTGGACAAGGCTGTCTTAAAGGCCATTGTGCGGACAACACATTAGCTTAGCTAGGTTTGACCATGATGCATGCAACAGTATAACGGAGTAAGGTTTCTATGGGGTATTAGACTGGTACCCTTGAGCGGACAACTCAAGAGAAAAAGACACGGAACTGCCGACCGCACCGCTGATCGACTAGTTTTACCACAAATAAGCCTTTCCAAATTTAGGGGTGATAAAATAGGAAGGGCGCAACCACTCATCAAGCGTTGCTATAGGATTTTTTTTGGCACGAGTGGAGTACGATGTTGAGTATGATTATGCAATAAATAAGCAGTAGAGGCATGTAGTCATGTATTTGCACGTTGTGAAAGCAGTAAATACAACAGTTATAATTTATAAGCGATTACAAAAGGAAACAAGAAAACGTGTTAGTTTTGCCTTTGAGAAAAATTAAATACTCGTAGGAAATAAACAATTAATTGCACATAAGGGGAAAGGGAAGAGGTGCAAATTCACAAAGCGGTTTGAAATGGTAAAAGCCTAAAATCCCCAGTAGAGTCTCCATGTTGTCGCC
>ML252754.1:3332-50733 GCA_005239495.1 Nicotiana undulata | reverse complement strand
AATAGTTGCCTAAATAGGGAATATATTTCCAAAGTTCCAACCTTTGCATTCCAAAACCCGTGAGAGGGTGCAGAGTCCGGGGTTTCATACCCTCAGGACAGGATTAAAAGACATTACTTACCTCAAACTAGCTCGGGAACTATTCCGCAATACGCTTGCCTCACGAATCAACTCCCGAGTGCTCCAAATCTACCAAGTTCAGATTTTTATCATCAAATTATGCTTAAGGAATGAATTCCAATTGAAAATACCAATTTTAGCTCAAAATCCGAAATTTGCTAAAACCCGACCCCCAAGCCCGCATCTCAAAACTCATAAAATTTTATACCAAAATGTTCTTCGTCTTCTCACGAGTCCGTACATATAAAGAACGCAAATATCGGAGTTCGTTTGACCCCTCAAATCAACCCTTAAAGGTCTCATAATCTCAAGCCCTAACTCCCCTTTTCTACTGATTTTCATGAATTAAACACAGAAAATTATGGTCCTTAATCACCTATAATCAAGTTTTAAGGTCCAAAATACTTACCTCTAGGATGAATACTGATTTCCCCTCTCCAAAATCACCTCCAAGTTCTTTTCCCGTTCAAAAATGGTGTTAAAAGGTCTAATGGTCACGGAGGGTTTAATTTTATATTGCCCGGGTATACACACTGTGTGATCGCGACTCCAGCTATGCGTTCGCAGTGAAGAAAATTTAGCCCGCGAGCCCGGGTCGGTCCAGGGCCAGGCCCGGCCCACCTGCCACCCTTAGAAGAGAGAAAGGAGTGGGAGAGAAGAAACCCAAAACTTGTCCCACCACGACCTAAGGCGAAGAAATTGAAGTTTATGCAGAAATACTACCACAAGGGTGCTTTCTTCCAGTCAGATCCTGATGACAGAGCTGGAACTTTTGGTGCTGATACTAAATACCTCTGTGACTTCTCTTCACCAACATGGGAAGATAAGTTGGATAAGTCCATACTACCAAAAATCATGCAGGTTAAACACTTTGGTCGTAGAGGAAGGACAAAATGGACACATATTGTCAATGAGGACACAACTGATTGGAACAACCCGTAAGTACCATTACCTTGACATGCTGGATTAGCTTTTGTGAATGATGCATGCTTCAGTTGCGTCAGATTGTTTTTTTCACATTACCATCTGCTTTATTGGTTTCCAATCAATGGAATATTAACTTCCATAAGTTTTGATTATTTTAGCTGCCCTTTTACTTTGGTTAAAGGGGTTTCACTGTTTTGTATTCTTTAGCTGTCTAATTTTCTAAAAACTCATAGTGTTTCTCAATTTTTGGCATTTTGATTTGGATTTTGTGCATATAAAAGCAAAGGAGAAGAGTGAAGTTATAGAATCAATTGAATTATTAATCATATTTCAGACGCTACAAGTTGCATCAGAACTATTAGGAGAATAACAGCTCTAAATTTCCAAACATAATGATTCAGGTGTTTTATATGGCCTTTAATGAATTAGACAACTTGTATCCAGTGTTACCAAAGGCGAAAAGCGCTAAAAGCTCTAAGGCCCATTGGGGTTTTAAGCGCAAAGCGCAAATATCGCGTGGACTTAATGAAAAATAACGCAACCGGAGAAAAAGTATGTATATGTATATGTATATGCAGTCCAAGACTAATAATTATAAGCATGAATAACAAATAAATGGACAAAAATATCAATTATTTAGTGTCGGCTTTTCAAGATTACAATCATTGGCATGGAAAAGTATGCATTAGAGCCTTGATGCAACACTGAAGTGCGCGCAAAGCGAGGCGAAGCGCTCAAGATGTTTTGAGCCTCACTTCAGGGCTTAAGCGCACCTTTAACAACATTGCTTGTATCCAGAGGCGGATCTAGGATTTCTAGAATATGGGTGCACCACTGAAAAAGCGAGAAAAAAGGTACTAAGTGGGAATCGATCCATGTTCCATTAGATAAATAACTCAGCATTCAACCAAGTGCATCATTCAACCTTTTTGATGCATAGGGGTCAACAGATAATATTAAATTAATTTTACGAAATATATTCATAAAATACCTAGTTTGACGGAAAGACCATGGATTCACTTGCACCATAAAAACAGCCTAAATCCGCTCCTGCTGATGCTTGTATCCTAAACAATACAGGGCATCAAGTTGGCGCTTTTAGCAATGAAGCCATCAAATCTTCCAGAAAATGAGACTATAAAATTGTTGGTTCCTTGAAATTTTAGACCAGATATTTTGAGCTGGTACCAGAATAGTGTTTATGATATCCTACTTCATCAAAAAAAAAAGCATAGTGTTTATTTACTGAAGACTTCACAGTTCACACATAGCCCTGTAATTTACCGAAGACTTTCACACATAGCCCTGGTAATCTTTTTCTAATACTGAGACTGCTTAATCCTTCTGCTACAATGAGATCATACCTACCTATTTTTGCCTTAGCCATTTGAATGCTCTTACTTGCTGGCTAACAGTAATATACTCTATTTGACTTCCCACAATCTCAGGTGAATCGTGTGTGTGTTTCTTAGTTGAATCTCCCCCTTTTGGGGACAAAAATTGAGAAAGGGAAGATGCAAATTGTTTCAAAATTTTCCAGATGTAGTTATGTGTTCTGGTTTACAGCGTATAGTTTGTGTTGTGGTCAGTCCAGCTTTGTCTATGTATGATTCTGGTAACAAGCCTTTGACTGATCGATTAAGAATTGCCTTTGGAGCAGGTGGACATACAATGACACTCTTCGGGCCAAGTACAGTGCGAAAATGGCTGCTGTTAATGCTCCTATTGCAAAGCCTAAGGGTAAGAAATTGAAGGAACGGGAGACTCGGTGAAGCTGTGATCTAGTACTCTGGTTCTTGCTGTGCTTGTGGTTTTGCTCCCAGATCCTTGGAAGGATGCTCACCTCTTTTTAAAAAAATGTCATATTACCTCCTTATTGAAAAAGAATCATGCATTAGGGCATAAATTGAATTCTGCTTTTTAATTATTGAGATCTGCTACACAAAAACATGAATGAAACTTGTTCGCAGTATCTTTCAAAATGCTCAACAGAAAAGCATTAGTAGAACTTGTGAACCATTTTATCCCAAATCAGTTTTTCATGTTTGGTACTTGCATAGGTAAAAACAAAAAAGGTCAAAATCTCTACCGCAAATAGATAGGTCTTCGCTGTTGCTTCAATTCGACATAGTTCACTCCCTCTCTCTCATTCCTAAGTATGCTAACTCTCAAGTACATTAAAATGGGTAGTGAGAGAAACTCCTCGGAAGCTCTTCTTCTCTCTAGCTTCTCTACCTTAGAGATTTGCTTTCTCATGCTCCTTCCTAGGAAAATTTTAGCCTCACTGGTTAGCTAGGCACAGTTATACTAAAAGTTGGGAAATTGAAGAAAAGATTCAAAACTTGGAAAGGAAATTTTGTTGCATTCTTAGTGTTACCCTAAGTTGCTCCGACATGGCAGATGAGGTGTTGCGCCCGTGTCGACACGACACTAGCATGAGTATGGATATGGGATCCGTACCGGATCTGGTCAAATAATTTTGGGTACTTTGACTACGACGAACGGAAAATTTCGAGACGAGATACAATTTAATTCCCGAAATCAAAACTAAAACTAGGGTAAATTCAAAGAAAATAGCATACCTTATCTAGGAAATCAATCTTTTACTTAATTACAACTTGAGAATAAAAAATAAATCCACACTTTACAAGCTATACGTGAGTATTCCACGAAATTTCTCATAATTTAGAGGTATTTTATATATATATATATATATATATATATATATATATATATATATATATATATATATATATATATATATATTTTGAATTATTTTTAGCCGGATCGCCGCACCGTATCCGTATCCCTGAATCTTAGAATTTACATCTTGAATGATCCGACCTTTAGATCCATACCCGTGTCGGACATCCACACCCGTGTCCGAGCAACTTAGGTGTTACCCCACAAGGAAATAATGAAGTCTTTTTATTAATTTGAAAGGTCAAATTATGAAAATAAGGAAATAATAAATTTTTAAATATTAATTTGTAACTTTTGAGACAAATAGTAGTTTTATGTTAGATTAAAAAAACAAAAGAGGCAACTGTCTGAAAACTGAAAAATAAATGTAACTTGGATAGTATTTTCTTCAACGTGAGTACATCTTAAAGATAGATATACAATATATGGTTCTGTTTTACATCATTGCCTCCTAATGGATATTAATATAAACCATTGCATACTTTATGATACATTGACATATTAGGTATTTATACGAAAGCATCAAGATATCACTGGGATATCGACATTTAATGTTCGCCTTTAAGAAGGATTGCTATTTCTACTGAGTTGATGCTATCAAGGATTGAATCATAATTAATGCTAAAGAGTGGCCGTTTAATATGGAAATAACTATTGACAGAATGACAGTTTATTTAATGAAGATTGTTTGTTAGTTCTGACATATAAGTACTTTCTGAAGTTTCCCTATCGAGTGAGCCCAGAAATGGCAAGGTTGGAAGATACAATGCCCGTGAATTCCTTCTTTCTTCCTTGCCGATAACTGTTTCTTTTACAAATACGGGGAAGCATTTCTTGAGGTGTGCCTTATAACATATGCAATGACTGATTGGAGACTTTGGTTGTATTACTGGTCCTGAGCATTTTGTTTCTGCATGTACGTAATAGGATCCAGAGCGAGGTAATATATTGTATTCTTAACAACTATGTTTACCTTCAAGTTAGTTTTTCCAGGCTTAGTTGGTACTGAAAGTGGTCTTTCTTCTTCAAAACCTTATTAACAAGTTAACAGGTCGGGAAACTGAGTTCTATCATTGGAGTTAGTCTAAGGTGATTGACAGCAACCCTACTGCTACATGGTAGACAGTAGCAGCACATATATAGGAACTTCATGATCTCTGCTCGTGGCCTGTTGTTCCTCTTCTTTCTGCTTATCCAATCGATCTCCTCCCCCCACTCCAAGTTACTAATTCTCCTATTTTTCCCTAGCCACCTGAGTAATGCACTCCAAATTTGGGATGAGTAGGGCCACTGGAAGAACATGTGCTGGAGGACGTGGAGACTTACCTTTGCTTCAGTTGTAATAACACTAGTCCCAATTAATAACCTCTCAAAAGCAAATAGTGGTGTATGTTTATGTTTCATATCAGCCGTGAACCTTTTCTTTAGTTATGCAAAACACGTCTTTTTATAGCATATATAATCCAATAATTAAATTACATATATTACCCAACAAGCAATTACAGTGCATATCCATTTACTCAAATCCGAATTAAAGATGAACTTAAACTAAAGGGAGGTATCTTTTAATTTTAAAAGTAGCCTATTAGAATAGATCACTTCCAAAGTTTCTTTTATTGATTAAAAGGGTTAGTGATTCTTGAAAGTTAAAGTGGCAAATTCATAGTTTACTTCAAAGTCTTAAATATCAATTAATTATTACCACAAAAACTCGCCTTTGTGAAACTTCTACCACTAAATAATCTCCTCTGAAACGGCGGACATCGAGTTCAGACGTTATTATCATATATAATATAAATAAGAAAAATATATCTTTAATGGCAAAAGAAGAGAATATGAACGATTCACATTAGTGTTACAATCTAATGGAGGAGACCATGAAAAAGATTGTGATAAGCTTATGGGGTTGTACAAGAAGCATGCTGAGTTGTTCTTTGTTGTGGAAGAGTTGTTTTGAAGAAGCTAGACATAAGTTTCATCCTCTACACTTTAATCCCTTTAGTTTAGTTTCTTTATTTATACATTTACCCTATTACCCTTGTAATAGTTTCTGTTTGGCCCTCTATCCATTAGCTAGGCTTTTCCTTATATACTGGCCTTGTAACCAATTTTAGAGATCATCAATGAAAATTATCCTTTAGCTCTCTTTAGTTTAGCTTTAGCTTAGCTAGTTTTAAGCTAGATTTGTTCTCAAATTCTATCTTGCAACAATTAGTTAGTAAATAGATTTTTTTGCAAACACAGATTCTTCAATTATCGTCTATAAAATCATCATTAATTTCAAGGACCTAAATATATTAAACACGGGATTTATAGAAATAAAATCTGATTCGTTTCAAATTTTTGGCCGAAACTTTAGTTGAATTTCAAAAATTTAATATTAGGAAAATGATTAAATGCATTATTTTTTAATATAAAATTTATTTTTAAAGGATAATATATATTCAAATATTTTATTCTTTCTTATTTTATGTATGCTTTCTTAATATATATGTCGTTCCACATTCTTCGTTCTCCTGTGTTGTTTTTGCCTCATGATTTCCTTTCTTTTTCCCAATTAAAAATCAAACATCAAATATAAAATTTACCCTCATCCTTTTTGTAATAAAATCATGTAAATTTTTATAATATCTCTGGAGTAAAACCTCAACTTAACTGATATATGGTGATAAAATCAATAATTGGACAATGACATCTTTTTGTTATATTGTTACTTTTTCTTTTTCTTTTTCTTTTTTAGTATCTTTGGAAAAAAAAAATCTTCAAGTACAAGAATAACCAAGATTTATTGCTAGAAGAACTATAAGAGGGATATATGTTCCTCTTTTTTTCTTTTCATTCAAACGTTTCTATAATTTGGGTAGAGTTTCAGTTGATTTTAAATTTTTATAAAATAAGAATAAAAATAACAGTTCTGCAAAATATTGTACTACTTTTAAAGCTACAAAAAAGAAAAATTACCAGACCAACGTATATATAGGAATTTAATTACCTCCGGAAAGACATATTCAGAGGGTGCAACAATGGTTGATAATTAAAAATTGGTACCATGGTTAAAGAATTGTTCAAAAAGTCAATTGAGAAATGAGGGGGGAAATGACAATTGTTCAAAGCAGAGGGGAGAGTTTAACTTTTAAAGCAAAATTCAGGGTGTAAATAAAACTTTCACCGTAATCCTCAATGAGCCAATCTCACCCCTTCATTCGATTTGATCAACGGTTTTCCAAAATCCAATTGACAACTCTACCGGTCTGTTACTCTATTCTTAAAGAATAGAAACTCCCAATCTCAACCCTTCAATCGATTTGATCCAACGGTTCATTTGACAACTCTATTCAAAGAAAAGAAACTCTTTGACGTTTTGACCAAGCGAGACTGTCAGTTCCCGCTCCCCCAACGATAATCAAGAAACACGAAAGATTGAACTTCTCTTCCCTCCCGTTCTTGTTTGTTCCTCTTCCAATGGCGATACAAAATAAGGAACTGGAAACTCAGAGCATTGACCGACTAACTGATTTACCGGAGGAAATTTTGCATCACATTGTGTCGTTCTTGCCGAGGAAGGAGATAGTAAGGACCAGCTTGCTCTCCCGGAAATGGAGGTTCTTCTGGAAATCTGTTCCGGTATCACTGTATTTCGACTCACCGGACGGTTTACCATATGGCAGAAAGGATATGCTGAAGTTCTTGGATACCATCAATGGAGAACTTCCATATTGGAAAAAAGTGCGACAAGGTCAAATCATTTAATGTGTTTCTCTCTTATGAGGACTGTTTTCTCAATGATGTCGATTTCTAGGTTTACTTTGCAACTCAAGATGCAAAAGTTGACTCTTTTTTACTCGTGTTGTACAATCGCACTCGCTCAAGGTCCGAGTTCCCACAATTTGGGTTCAATTGCTTGTTGTTAAAGAGATTATCTTTATGCGGTTGCAATGTCATTCCTTCGGCCACCGTTAACTAGAAATTCATGCTTTCACTATCCATGTCAAATATATGCTTGAAGGATGATTTGATGGAAAAAATTATACTGGGATGTCCCAAATTGGAGTCTTTGTCTTTTAAAAGATTTTTGTGGTATTAAACATTTGCTTCTTAAGACTAGAAGTTTAAAATCATTAACTCTACAAAGTTGTGGAGATTTAATGGATGTCCGGTCCATCGAATTGGTAGCTCCCTACATTCATGAGGTGGAAATTTCGGGACAGTGGGATGAGGTACAATTGTCACCGAACAACATTTCCTCCGTAAAAACGGCAGTCTTTAGTTTTTTACCCAATTTAAGATGCGAGATTGTCAAGGAGTTGAAGTATGCTAAAGAACTCCTTGAGAGTGTTGCTCATGCCCAAAAAGTGGAGCTTAGTTCATGGTTTATAGAGGTATTCTTTTAATAATCTTTATTTTATTTACTCGTGTTAGTTACTAATATGTCCAAGTTATGAAATGTTATGAATTCTAATCAATAGTAGAAATTAAAATGAAGTCTGATGGGTGGGAGAACTAGAATGCTCTTTTTTGTGATGAAATGTCCCCCCTTCGGGGATAGTGCCTCCATATTTCTACTGTAGTTATGACTGCAATTAGTTCCTTTTCATGCATAGACTTAGACCCCGGGCCTTAGGGCTAAAGCCTTATTGAGGATTGCAATAGGTCTGCCTTCTTGGGTGAGAACTGCAGCAATCCCGGAGTTGCATGCATCAACTTTAATGGTTAATATCATCTGGTAGTTTGGCATAGCCAAAGATGGGGTTTGATCCATAATAGTTGTAGGTTTTGACCAATCCTGCATAGCTTCCACCTTAGAAGGGATAGTTAGTACTCCATTGGTGTTAATAATATGGTCTAGGTACTCCACCTGTGGTTTGGCAAAAGGACAGTTAGACCTCTTGGCAAATAGCTTGTGCTCCTGCAAGCTGCAGCAGGTATCCCTTTCAGTATCACCCTTTTGCCCTGATACTTAACCTTGACCCTATACCGCTCATAAGCAAAGGTAACACGATTGTGTGCCCTTTGCTAATCTGCTCCAAGCACCACATTAGAACCCCCTAATTTTAGAATCCTCAGCTTATCAGTGAATTCTATTTCACCTACCTTTCACTTGAAATCATTACAGCTTTGCAGACTCATTATACAGTTGCCATCTGCAACTGTCACTCTCATTAGGACATCTTCCTGGATGGCATAACCTGATTCCCTAGCTGTCTGTGGATTTAGGAAGCTGAGAGTGCTCCCAGTGTCCACTAGAATGAGTATAGACCTCTTCTTTACCATTCCCTGCAACTTGATGGTGTGAGCTATCTCAGTTCCAGTCAGGGCATTAAGGCAGATGGCCTCATCTTCTTGTTACTCAACTATTTCTCCTTCCTCTGATTTATCATCCTCCTCAAGCGCGTCCTCCCTGTGAAACCATTTAGCTGTTTGGACTAGCATATATGGCCTGAGTGGTATCTCTCCCCACATGTCCAGTGGGCATCAGGGATCTTCTTGAAGTCCTGCTGGTTTCCTCACTTAAAACTACTTTCAGGTTCCTTATAGGGTTGGTTGAGGATGAACTCTTCCTTCCTTGTCTGTGACTAACCCGCCACCTTTGGCCTATCACTTATGTTTCTTGTTATTGGCTTTCACACTCTTCTCTTGTTGCTTAACCAATTCTACTGCCTCAAGATGAAGATTTAGGCATTTAGCGCAACTTCCCCAAAACTGTGATCCACAAATGGTGAAAATATAGTCCAACCACGAAATGGGGCTATTTATGCTCAAAGGCTGAAACTCTGTTAGATATTTGTATTACCGCGACTAGGGGTGACAAACGAGTTGGTCGGGTCAGATATGGACATGTAAAAACCGGGTAATGCAAAAACGAATAAATTATCCGACCCAACCTATATTTAATATAGATAGAAAATGGGTTAACCGGTGGATAATATGGTTTCTTGAATATGATGACTTGGGAGAATTCTAGTCTCCCAAACTTGAAGAACCCCCCATTTGAGTCCTTACAAATGTAATAGTTAAACCAATTAGTTATGCATTGGTTATCTAAGTGGATAATATGGTTCTTATCCATATTTGATCCATTTTAAAAAAATTCATTATCCAACCTATTTTTTAGTGGATAACATGGTGGATAACTATTTTTTATCCATTTTGCCACCACTATCCACGACGCGCTAGGCCTGTTGTTGCAATTTTCTGTTTTTTCTCTTAAAGTCTCCTTCGACACCCCGAAACTCACCCGGGCCTCCCGGTACCCCTCCTAACCATCATGGCTAGTACAAATACCCATTATGGACTTATCCAAAGGCTCAATATGTGAAGCGAAATGCTACAACTCCAAACGATACCTTAAGTCAACTTAAAGAACTTTAAAATTTCAATTTTCATGCAATAGCGCCAAACGCCCCTGAGCCCCTTGAGATAAAAACCAACCATAACATGAACCAGAACGCAATTACTCAAATCGAGACTTAAAGTCAACATTTGAAATCCTTAAGCTCACTAGTTACATGCAATGGTGCCGAACTCATCTCGAGCCTCATGGGGTTCAAACCAACACGCATACAAGTCCAAACATATAATTTGAACCTGTAGAAAGCCTTGGATCAAACAACAGAACATGAATGCTCAAAAAGAGAGGTTGGGTTGTTACATTAATCCACCGCATATGTTTTGGACTTAATAGGAGTCAAAAATACTATGGTTTTGCATTCTCTAAATGTAGTGTGGTTGTTTCCAATTTCTGAGTCGAACCGGAAATCTACATTAAAGTACTTGTCACACCTCCAAAGGCTGGCAACTGGAGTTTGGGAAGCCATTATTGTGGTTGTGATAGTGACCCAGATCCTTGGGAGTGCTCCCTAATTCTGAACCATAGGGCCTGGGAAGAATTCCATCACCTCAAGTGGTGGCTTTCCATTAGAGCCGTTGACACTCATCTTCTCAGTTGCTTTCATTATCATTTTGGAAGTAGCATTGGTGTCGCTGATCTTAGAATTTTTATCTCAAGCTAGAGCTTGCATCTGAGCTTCCAAGTTATGGATATTGTCATCCTTAACATAAAAAGTTGCTGAATCAAATTCTATTTTCCGAAAACAAATCTAATATAACAAAGTAACCCAGTCATAAATATAATGTTTCACTTCTCTTCTTTCCTTTCTTACTCCCCACCCGCATGTTGAGGATTAGTGAAAAGTAATTTTGTTTGATAGTATATAATTTGTTTAGGAGGCAAAGTTGGATGACCATATAAGTAACGGAAACTTATTTATTCTGTACGTCCCATTTCGTTTTAACATATTATGTTTTGTCTCTAGTGTCTCTCGCTACGGGAGGTGAAAGGTTGGTCGTCTCGAACAGTAAAATGGAAATTCGTCAAGCTAAGCACTTCGTTAGAAGAACGCGACTTCCCTGGAGTGTGCAGCTTGTTACAGTGTGCAGCACATCTTGAGCATTTGGTCATTGACTGGAAAACTCGCAACCCAAGGGTATGTCTCCTTTCACCTTTATTTCTGTTACTTCATTCATGACCAACCACACAAAAGTGATGTATTTCGTGTTCATCAGTATTGATCAATGGGAACCAAGAGGCTTTTTTTCTCATAGACCAGCGTATTAAGACACTAGTGGAGTTTCTAAGCAGATTGCTAACAACCACTGTGGGGAAAAAATTGGATAAGGGAATCAGTATGGGGGAACAACATCGTGACAGTTTCACACATACTCTATGCAGTATAACTGTCACTTACTGTGACACAGAGGAAACCCTAATTAAGAGCTCTTTCTTAATTCAGGCCTTCACATAAGCCTGCTAAAGAGATCTTTGTTTCCTGATGCAGAGTGGCGGAGTTCCTACTTCCTACAACCAACCAAGGATCTCCATTGGGTGCAAAGCATAAAATAGAAGGTATGGCAGGGATTTATAGAGAAGTTTGACAGAAAGTTGGCGTCATGGAAAATCCCTGATCTCTCTTTTAGGGAAGGGTAACACGGATTAGCTGTTTACTTGATAGTATGCCCACCTATATAATGTCTCTTTTCTTCAAGTTTAAGTGGAGAATTAGATTGATTAAATTAGAAGGGACTTTTTTGTTGGATAGTAATCCAACGAAGGAGTTTCAGTTAATGAAATGGTCAATAGTGAATGAAACTAGAAAAACATAGTGGACTTAGGGCGATGAATCTGGACCACATCAAAAAAATGACTTACGCTGAAATAGGATGATAAACTCGGGAGGTGTGTCATTAGAGCAAATTATGGTATGAAAGATGAATGTTGTAAACCCCTAGGTTTTGGGAGCTAGGTAGACCTACTGAAGAATACCCTTCTGGATATGTATATATTGGCTTTGGATAAACATCACTATGTTACAGACTATATAAATTAGGGTGTTTAGAACATCAGCTTTAGAAGCAATCTTCAAAGCATGAAAGTTGAAAGATTAGTCCAGTTCTGTAGTAATATAGAAGGGGTTGAAGATCTGACTAGTGACTACGGAACTTGATAGGCTGATAAGGCGAGGAGAAAAGATGGGAAACAGAGAAGATTCATCGTGGCATGCTGATGAAAATGGGGGAAAGGCATACTGTGGCCATGGAACACTATCTGGAAAAGGGAACTCAACTTATGCAGCAGCTGCAATTTAAGCAATGGAGATGCAGAATTAGCAACAAATTTACTTCTCCATCTTTTTTCTACCTTGCAGATTTTGGGTTTGTTTATAAATCTATTTGGTGTTAATTACAAATAGTATGAAACAAGCTCTGGAGTGTATGCAAGGGCAAAAGATGAGAAAGGGAATAAAAGCACTATGGAATACTGTCTCTTCTTACATTCTGTGAACCATTTGATGCAAAAGGAATAAGAGATGTTTTGAGGGGGGAAAATGAGGCTATACAATGTATTGTTTTTGATAAAGGAGGCTATGCAATGTTTGAAGTATAGATACTTACAGTTTTAATACCTTTGTGTAAAATGCAAAATGTAGATGAGTGTGGCTCTCTTTTAGGTTTCATGCCCTTAAAGATTTTGGAGGACAGGGATTTGTAATTTAAGTTATTTGTAACTAAACACCTGCTTCGTGTTGTTTGCGATAAAGTACCTTATCAGAACAAAAGATAAATATGTTTCCTGGGAACTTATGTATGTCATGCATTGCCGTTCCTTGAACTTTTTCACTAATTAGCATCATTGTTAACAGGGATGCTTATTGACATGTTGTACGGTCTCAGCATGTTTAGTTGCTTTGACAGTAATTTTCATGTTGTTATTATCAAACTGATTCTATGATTAAGCTAGTTTTTTCAGTGAACTCTTTTTGATCTGCTGCAATGGAGCTTTGATTTTTGTTGTTTCCATCTAAGGAGAATAATTGTCTTAAGCTATTCTTTTCTTGCAGTTTCTATACTTAGAGTTCATAACGGATGATAATGATGATGAGAAGAAGTTTGAGACAAGTGTTTTTAATTGCTCGCTGCTACATTTGAAGACCATAATCATTCACTTTCATGGACTGCTAAGTGAAAATGAATTTGTGCTGCCACTGGTGACGTATTTGCTCAAGAATGCGGAAGTGCTGGAGAAGTTAACTTTTGCTGCCAAAATTGATGAGATTGATATGATTCAGGCTTATTTTGAAAGCTTTCCAAGGTCCTCTCCAAATGCTTCAATTGTCTATATTCATTGACCCCTTTATACTTGTAAGTAGTATGGTATAGTTAGTGTACAACAGCTTAAAAACAAATGTCTATGGCTTCCGCCTTTTTGGTGCAATCTACAGGACGTAAATGATGAAGATAGCATGTTAGACTTCATAAAATCCTTGCAAGTGTAGGATCTTTGCTGCAACAATCCTTCTTTTTTGTTTGTGGTACAGAAGGATTTCTGATTCTTGTAATGCCTCAGCTGGCACCAGCTTGGAGCTAAGCTTTCTCCTTTTTGTATATACTTGAGGCAATTTGTTGCATGCAGCTGCTGTTCCAGGGGCAGTAAAGGCAGAGGATTAAAGAGATTACTATTCAATTTCATATTGTTGGGACTGTAAATGGAGGATTCAGCTAGATACTTTAAATAGATATACAGTTTAGTATTAGTGCTGTCTATATGAAGAGGTCCTAGTACATACCCTTCCTAGAAGGCCAAATTTTGTTTACCTATAGTTACAGTTTGTTTTGTTTTTGAGAAGTAACTCTTGACTAAGAGTTAGCTGTGTATATTGAAACACTTGTGTTGAGTGACTTTAGCCTTTCAAAGGCTCATAGGCAATTTGTACTGGTCCATTTTGCATTATCATCATCAGACTTGGAAGTTTCTTCCTCCTCTTGATGCAATTCCATCTCTGCATCCAGATTCTCAACAGGTATACCCATTCCAGGCAGCTGCTTGCTTCATTCCATTAGCAACAACAATGGAGTTTCTCCTCGAAGCCTGTTAATTATCTGCTTTTTTGTGTTCTCTGATAAGAAAAGTTTACATTTTGAGTGCACAATCAGGTGGCTCTTTCTGCATTTATTTACCAGATTGGCCAATCCTTTGCCCCAGAAACATCATTGTTCCTTGGACACCGGCTTCAATTTTTCTACCACATTTTGAGAAAAAATTATAGTTTTGAATTTCTTCCATTCGGTAGTAAAGTTCCTTCATTTGCGCATACAGTAGCTCTTTTCATTTTGAATTAACACGATTGTCCAGATGTTCAGGAACTGTAGATTTGGGCTTAGGCTTCTTCGTCGCGTTATTTTTGCTTTTCCCAGTTTTCTTCCCTTGTTTGGCTTGTTCACTTTGTCCAGTCTAGTGTGCTTGAATCCAGCTTGAGTTTCCTTATTCTGTTGAGTCACTTCAACAATCTTCTTTTTATAACCATTGGTCAAGTTCTAGAGAATTTATCAACCACTCTCAATCAGCCAAAAGTTTATCTTTCTCTTTGGTAGTCGCAAGCTCTCTATGTTTATTACATACATCTGTATATATTAGATGTGTCTCCACATCCGGTCAGCTGCAGCAAATCTTAGGATGGTGCATAGTTTGGGAAAAATCAAGAATTCAAATTTTTGTTTCTATAATTGCAACTTACTCTATACTTGCTTGGTCTTGTAGTCTCAATATCTTGCAGAGACACTCTAAACGACTATACTGACGTACTGATTGCAGAAATCACTTGATTCATTTCTGAATTGATGATTTGAGGATACAAGTGAAGATTCCTTCTTCTCCATTTCGTTTTCTTTTATAGAGAGTGATGAAGATATCTGAATGATCATTTTTACATTCTAGTTGATTATTGAGATCTTTCTTTTTCAAACAATTACTACCAGCTTTGTCATACTATCTATTTTTCGCTTGAGAATGTACAAGTGTTGGAGAAAATTATCCCAAGTCTTGTTACACATGATGCAACTATCCAGAAAGATCCCCACGCCAAAATGTTCTCTTTTACCCTGATGTATTGGAGCTTATGACCTTATCAGGGATTTTGTTCAACAATATGTCCGTTGTGTTAATATATTGCTATTTTCTTGTATCTCGCTTTCAAATAATGAAGGGAAGTCTTGGCGTAACTAGTAAAGTTGTTGCCATGTGACCAGGAGGCCATGGGTTCGAGCCGTGAAAACATCCGCCCTTCCCGGTACCCCACGTATAGGGATTTTTTCGTTATCAAATAATAGTACTCGTAATAACTTTTTGTGTTTCCCGCTTTTCCACTAACTCACGATTACGTTTGCCATTTTATTTTTATTCTCTTTTGTGCCCCTTTGACTGAGCTTGTTGCGGACATCCCAATTCCCAAAGGGAACGCTGTTAAACTGCCTCCTGAGGAGAACATTGACGAGAAAAGTGAGCATTATTATTGACAGAAAGAGACAAGATTCCAATTAAAGTATAGCAGTAATTTACTTTCCAAGTTCGTTAAGATTGCAGTTACCTTAATCAACGAATCACAGCTATATCAACAACATCAAGCATGAGAGTGACCAATAATGATAATGTTTGCGATTGTTTTTACTTGTCTCCTTCCAAAACCAGGGCTCATGGGTCTACGGACTCTTGAACAGAGTACAAGCTAAATCAAGAGTTCATTAGACAAGCACCCTCTTGGAGATTGAAGTACTAATTCATCCAAAAAGAACAAAAAACGAATTATTTTTTTCCAAGCAATTCAAATATCCTACTAGTTTTCGAAAATTCCTTAAGGTGTTAACATGAATAGGCTCAATAATTCTCACTTTGATATTATGGGTTTCAATTAACAGGAAGAAATGGAGAATATAGAAATACACGAACGACTTGTTGACAGTAATAGTGTCATCTCAACCTAGCCTTTCCTTTCAATTAAGGGCAATTTCCATTCATTTCAGATCATACTAAGTTCCATCTTACAAAAAGAAAAAAAAACTCAATTTAGAAGATATTTTCCCATTCGTGCCCTATTTCTTAAACAAATCCATCTTTCAACTTCATGCATGCCGCTTTACTTTCCCTTCTCCGTGTGCTATAGCCACCCGAAATTTTCAACTATGCTGAAAACGTTCAAAAAAATGTGTACATATTAACAACTTCAACTCAAGTACCAAGATGTGAACTTCAACTTTTTACACCTCCAGGTAAACCTGCTGATTGTTAAAACACTAACGACAGGGGTTGGAAGTAACACTCAAGTATACAAAACAGATCTTTTTCTGCTTACAACTCTCCATTCTGCTCTTGTTTGTTTTGGATTCTATATGCTACAACATTTATGTTATGCTATTCTAAATCCTTCTAACCTACAAGTAAAATTGCACTATGCAGATTCTATTGCAAACCGTTAACAGGAGTATCACTACTCTGCCTGGCAGAAATAACTCTATCAAGAGTTTCATCCGGGACCTTGATTCCGCTAGTCTCTAAATCTGCCACTATCGCAATTGCAGCATCAAGCTCCCCAAGATCAAGGCATAATGTGATAATTTCATCATACAAAGGGCTGCAATGAATGGGTAAAGATCAACAATCAATATAATCAATATGCTAAAATTCTAGATAAGACCATGATAACTACAAGATAAATTTTGGAAAAACACAGCAAAGCAGAAAGAGTTACTGGAAGAGAACCAATATAGAGTAAACACAGTCTCAGCTTGAATATCTAAAGACAACTCTACTTGTTTTGCCAATGTTGTGTAAACCTTCTTTTTGCTGACGCTATATCGTTTATTTGTTTGGTGGCAAGTCTGATGCAAGTAGCAAGAAAAAGATCTTTCATAAACAAGGATTTATATTGCGTAGAACCAAACTTACCTTCCAAATACATAACCAAGACTATGTGTTGTCTGCAAAATATTCAAGAAAGCAGAAGGCATAGGAGCTCGTACTGCAGCCCGCAATATCACAGCGCAATCCCCAATTGTTGGTGTCCCGCCCAATTCTATTACCTGAGATAGAAATACTTTTAGTTCACAAGTAGAAAACAGATGCATCCATACACGAAGCAAAATTCAATAGCTACTAGGATAGGAAACGCTTAGCGCCAGTTCTGCTAGGATGCCATAATTCACTATCAAAATAGAACAATAACATAAGAAAACAAAGTCGTCAAAACCCTAAGCTTCATTCATTAGAAATTTATTGATTTATTGAGAATCTTCATTCCAAAATCCAGATAGACTTAATATGTCAAAGTAAGAAATCTAGAAAATCATAACTGTAGATTTGTAACTCAAGTGTTACATGAGAGTGCTAGAAAGAAGAATCAAGAGCTCCTGAAGGAAGAACAAGAAAGTTGTAACAACATTAAGATCCAGTTATGATTTTCCGAAGGCTTGGAGTCACTGGTGACTTCATTACATGCAACAGCAGCAGCAGGTAGAAAATGATACAGGAAACAAAGAACATGAAGATGAGTTTTTAGCATTCTTAGCTGCTGACGATTCCTCCATAATAGCCTAATGTTGGATTATGAAGGAAAAATGTTTGGCAAAAATGAAACCTTATTCAACCAGACCTTCAATGCCAGAATCATTTCTTCTCCGCCTTAAACCAAGGATGAGAGCCAGTCATCAAGAAGTTGGTCACTGGTCATACCGAATTCTAATCCATATTTAGCCCCGAAAGACTCTCTCTCTCCCTCCCTCCCTTCCTCTCTAGAGAGAGAAATGCAATATTACCAATTAGCGTAAAGTTACGAAGAATCACCAAGCAAAGAGCTATTAATTACTAAATTTCTAAAGAAGCAAGGGAAAGTTAAGCTATACTTGTCTAACAATATACATAGTTTCACTGACACCTAAGGGTGTGGCCTAACAGTCAATGAAGTTGGGTGAGAACCATGAGGTCTCAGGTTCAAATCTCAAATCTCTGCGGAGGCAAAAACACTAGGTGATTTTTTCCAATCTATCCGAGTCTTGGTAGATAGAATTACCTTGGTACCTGTTGCTGGTGAGAGGTGGCAGGTATCCTGTGGAATTAGTCGCGGTGTGCGGAAGCTAGCCGGGACACCACGGTTATAAAAAATGAAATATACATACATAGTTTCACCAATCCTCCAAAATCTGTAATGGCATATTCTTACATAGAAATTCAACCTACAAGCATACTATTGAGCATCTGATAACTTGTAGATTGAGGAAAGACTGCATGTAACATTCAGATAATGGTGTTGAAAATGGTGAGAAGATCAAAAAGGATGTCACAACATACTTTTGTCATCACTTTGATCCCCAGTTCAACTTCCCACTCCTGTGACCATCTTTGAGGAGGTTTATTCTTGATTTCTTTTTCCCATGTCCAACCCCAAGCATCAGTGATTGTATACATATCTGATACGTCAAATACGTTCCGTTTCCTCATCTCCACAAATGCTTCTTGAATGTCCAGTGGAAACCAGTCATCATCGTCATCATCCTGTGCAAATATGAAATGACATATCAATCAAATATCCGTACTCTTGGACCGCAATTTTATAAATCTAAGTAGTTTCCACAAGTATGTGGAAGTTTGTCAATTTAAGGACCAATTCTACTTTGAAAAGCCTACTCCATTTGTAGGAAGAACTAAGGTTGTGACCTGGATGACTATTTTCACTTATGCATGTATGCTAAACACTTGCCGGTGCAACTAATATAGATGTACTAACGCAACCGAAAGGGTAGAAGATAAGTAAGTGGACCAAATTGTCAACAGGTTTAAGTGTTCCAATTTCTACTGATCTGATTGGTCATTTCCGACGATTCAGTTACAAATGTTAAAGTTTACAACTACTGATAAACACTTCATAAACCTAATGATTTAGAACATAATATTATAGAATGTGAAATGTGAAGCATAGAAATAATCGTATAAGCTATCAAGCTTCTTAATACTTCGCATGCAATGACTTATTCCTGTTAACAGATTCAAACAACAAGTTTTACTCCCCTAAAGTACACCATCTGTGTGTTCTAGATAAACAACACGTACCGTAAAATGGTGCGTTGGAGATGTGATTGAAGTACGAACTATGAAGGTAAAACATGCAGAGTACATAAAGTAAAGGCAAAGTCAGAACTTGGAGAGGAAAGAGGAGAACATGATATATTTGTCAATCCCTTAACGACTGTAGAAGTAGTAACAAGATGATATTCCCTTCTCATCAAATTATTATTTTTATCTATTTTTGAATGATAACTATAAAACAAATTATTGATGAAGCACATAGCTACAGTATATATGAGAAACAAGAAGGCGCCAAAAATCACCTTTTAGCTATTAGGGAAAAAAAGGAAAAGATAGCAGTGACATGGGTCCCATCAGAAATTCAGTGACATTTTAAACTTTCCTTGTCCTGAATTGAAATTTAAGGGAAGAACCAGAAGCAACGTGGATATTCATATGAAAATAGGAAAAAGAGTTCACTGGGATTGAGAGAGCATACATCAACCAAATCAATCAACCAACAATATCTCAATCCCAAGCTAGTTTGGTCAGCTAGATAAATCCTTTGAATCCAGCCCCGCTCCATTCAGGCCCATTTCATTCCAAATATTTTACTAAAATACTATGGCAAGATACAGGAATGATGGTTGATATTCAGTTTGAGTCCACATGAGATGGAGAGAGAAGATCACAACCAAATGATTTACTTGTATCTTAAGACCTTTCTTTCTATGGACATGCTATAAGAAATCATTAGCAATTGATAAACACCGTAAAATGCCATACCACTGCAGCTACTCGAGAAATCCTTCTCCTGGATTTTCTTGAAGAGCTAGCTGTTTGATCAGAATCTTTTAGCAATTGAACACCAATCATTTGAAGAGGTTTTGCAGCTTCAACTTCCTTGTCCTTCCTGTCACCTACTTCCGGCTGGCTTTCAGTTTGCTCCACTTCTTCCTCCTCATCTTGTGCCTCATCATCTTCTGCCTCATCATCTTCAGCCTCTTTTGAAATATCATCGACAGCATCATCAGTATCATCTACCACATCAGTAGGTTCTAAGTCTATTATGTCCGACTGCTGGCCATGATTTTCATTTAAGCCCTCCCCAAGAAAGCGACGTTTCCAGAATTCTGTATTTCCTTCATGCAACTTTATACGTGAGATCAACTCATCCAGCTCTTCATCAACCTGGAAAATTAACACAATATGATATAGCTTTTAGAGATATCTGATGTGAGGAATGACAAGAATTTGCGCGGTATCTTAATGCAACTATTTACAGTTCACAGGCTTAGAATAACATTTACCTCTTCTTCTTCCTCCTCTACTGGAGGAACCCAAAGCGGCCTGCCTCTAGAACGATTTATTCTCCTCGCTTTCTGCACACGTTGGTAGAGCACATTTCTGGTTCCATCTGTTGGTAGACCTTGTGCTTCTAGTTCTTCCTTTAATTCAGATACAATCATTTTACTAGCAGCTTTTGGTTTCAAGGCATTCTGCTCAGGTCCTTTGATGATTTTCCTCAGTCTCTCCACAAGACGTATATAATCAGACTCGGAAATCTTTCCCAGAATTGAAGGTCCTTCATTGTGTAAGGTTTTCAAAAGCTTCCTGTGGTGCAACCTCCACTCTTCGAGACATCTTTGTTTAAAAGAGGTTTCCCTAGGATTGGAGTATATAAATCCTTCGGCATCAGGATCTAAAGGAGTTTTCCCCCTTCTTGGGACCCATCGTTTCCGGTCACCTGTAAGTCCACCTTCAGCAACATACCTGAATGCTATGGCCAACTAAATCACAACTTATAGTGGAAATTATAAGCTGGAAATTGAAGCAGAACATCACCGCAATAAACCTAGGAAAATACTAGTGAATAAAAAAAACAAAGAAACAATTAGAGAAAACAGCCCATCATCAAACAGGAAATTAGGGCAAGGCAGTCTATTATCAGTACAACTACCATGACGACAATCTGGCAGACAGCTCAAAACTGTGAAAAGAAGCTTATCAACTAAAACAGAGTTAGGAGCACCTGGAGGAAAAAAAAAATTATGACTTAGACTGGACGCCATTAATGTTCCCTCGAGTATTCCACCAACCCGGATATTATGCAGAGTCTAATTTGCACTAAAATGGATAAAAGAGGTTAGTTCTCTCAATTATTAAAAAATTTATCAGCATGTTAATATTGGCATCATGTGCATCTTTAGTACCAGCAAATTCCAAAGGGATAATACTCTCGCTTCGGCATAAATCATCATACAATAGAGGGGCTTAATTATCTCGGCATCACATTTCGATATTGCATCGTCAATCTTAGCTCAATCAGTAGATAAAACTCCAAGCAAACAGAGCAAGCTGAATGCAGGCTAAGAGTCATAAAGCGGGAAAAGCCTAATAATGAATTTAAAGTGTTAGGTGTCAACGGAGCACATACATAGACACCACGGTGCTACAACAACAACATTTTTTTCCTGATTGTCGAGTTATCACTGCCCAGTTGAGCAAGCAAAGAATAGAGTATTAGGCATATAATTAGTTGATACCTCCATCATAACATTTTACCCAAATACCAATTAGGAAAGCGAGCAAATAGTGTCAAAATCATTAAGTATGCAACAATATATGATCTACCACGTGAATAAAAATGCTTACCTGGCTATGTAATCAATCTCATATCCAAGTTCAGCTTCTTCCTGCAAAGGCTCAATCCATGAGCTTACTAATGTACGATATTTTCTGCTCAGGATCATTGCTCTTGGCGGGATTGGCTGGTTATCTTTAGCCATAGCTTCAAGTGCTTCTAACAACTCAACAATCCTCCCTGGAGTAAAACATCACTTTTTTATACTCTTAAAAAGACTCCTCAAAGAAATTACAAGCATAATATCTTATTCGACAATTAAATGAGGGTGAAACTCATAGATAGCCCCTAAAACATGGTACCAACTGCCAGGTATACACCTTAAAATTCCAAGTGACTTAGACACCTCTACTTGGCGGAGGTGCCTCTTGGACACACCCGAGTCTGACCTAGCACCATGCGTGAGTTATCTTCATAATTGAGCGTGTTAGAGGTTATGCCAAAGTCTTCTCCAACTCAAAGTATAGTGAAACTCTTTATTAAACCTTATCTGCCTATATTTCACCCCAAATGCCCCTCCTCCCCATTCTTCATCATCCTTCTTGTTAACCAACCACCACTAAAGGACCGTTAAAACCAGCACCACTCTAGAACAATATATATAGATAACACCTTTTCCTCAATATAAGATATTAACTTCACTTTCAGAATTCACATAAACTCAAATCATATCATAAAAGAAAGGACTAAACTTACATATAAGAAAATATACATCACAAGCTATTATCAGTAAGCATATATCTTTCTTTCTTGTTTTCTCTATTCCGTATCAATATTCCCGTTTTACTTCGATTGTAAAATAACAGTGGTGAATACCGGAGCTTTTGAACGAATCCCCCCCCCCCCCCCCCCCCCCCCCCCCCCCCCCCCCCCCCCCCCCCCCCCCCCCCCCCCCCCCACACACAAAAAAAAAAACAAAGAAAATCAGGAAAGCATATTAGTAACATGTCTTTCTTTCCTTTGGGAAAGTTAATTCTAGCTGATTTTCATTATCTCTACTGTCTAATGGTTTTGTTCCATGATAGTATAAGTTAGCTAGTCATTTCAGTTTCCAATATAGAAGGATCAGTATATTTTAGTAGCATTATAAGTTATAACCTCCATCCTTCGAAACAAAGACATGTAATAGGTGACATGAGGCGAATAACTAATCAATCAAAGAAGTACCAGAGAGAACTGTTCTCTTTTTGAGGCAAGCAAGAGCGACTATATCCTAAAAATAGCAAGTTCGAAATGTCCTCGGTATTTATATATGCATACCTTCCCTACATAGAGCACGAAGATACAATGAAAGTGGGTCCCCGTACTTTCCATCATTATAAAGCACTTGTGTTCCACCTTCAAAGTTCTTTAGACCACGGAAATGTCTGATAGCTTCACGTACCACACAATACTTGGTAAAGCATTCAACCAACAAACTGAAAAAGGTACATGAAGAGTCATCGCAAAAATCATTTTTTGGAGAGAAAAAAAAAAGGACAACTTTTACACAAGACTGTGTGTGGGTGCATAACAATATAAAGTTAATGCAATGCCTCGTCCTTGCTTCCACCCCTGCAGTTGGCTAACCAAAAAGGTTGGCTGTGAACTCTAGAAATAACTAAACAGAGTACAGAGAAAGAACAAAGTACTACTCCTTGCTTAAAAGGCGCATGCTATTTATTTTCAATTTCTCCAGAATCATACCTTAGGAATAAAATTTTGTTGACAAGAAGGCTCAGAGTATAAATTTTCACCCAATTAAAGAGAGTTTCCAAGAAGAAAGTATATATTCTTAATTAGAAAAGCTGCACCAAGTTATCAGTAAAACTGATTCCCCTGGATCAAACTTTGGGCTTGTCATGAAAGAGGGACAAGCTGGAGAAAAAAGTTTTCAAGAAATGTGACCCAGTCGTATTGGCTCATACCATAGCCTTGCCGCAGCAGGGAAATTGAGACATTTCGAGGTGAATAATCTAAATATTACTTTCTAAACACAGAGAAATGTCTATGCTATAGAAAACTTATTGAAGATAGAATAAAAAGAAAGTTCCGTACGCATAGGTTCTCACGTTAGGTTGCACACGTTTATGGTCCTCAACCATCATCCCTAGTAGCTCAGCAACATCCTGCACTCTAACAGTCAGACAAAAAGCATCGGTAAAGATTGTATGATTAGTACAAAGAAGATAATAAATTTTTAACTTTCTCAACCATAATTCACATGAAAGACTTATCAGAAAGGTGCACAACACTTCAATCAACTGTGGACTACTGAAGCCAATGCACAGATAGAGTCACAAATTTAAGAGACATGCTATCCTCCGTTTCAATTTATGTGTCTTAACTTTCCTTTATAGTTTATTTAAAAAAGAATGCCACATTTCTATATTTAGTACGTTCTTTATTCCAACATTCCAATAATACCCTTAATGGCACTCCCTTATAGGAATGACATGGCAATGTTTGAGACCACAAGATTCAAAGGGTATTTTTGGTATGTTATACACATTTAGTTTAAGAACACAAGATTCAAAAGTCTTCTTTGCATTCTTAAACTGCATGTCCAGTCAAAGTAAGACACATAAAATAAAACAAAGGGAGCAATAGAGTTCCAAACTATGACTTAGAGTGTCATTAGCCAAAATTTATGTAACCCGTCTGAAGTTTGACAGGTTGGTGATTAATAAATAAAGGACGGATCATAATGGGTTGTGCATGAATTGAGCCATCAAAGTTTTGGGCTAAAATTGGAAAAGAATATAACCAAACAGTTGATTTTCAACCCGCTATTCTAAGGTTTAGCCAATAGGACTCAATAAGTTACTCAACTCTCTAACTAAAAAACAAAAAAACAAAAAACTGAAATTAGTGGACAGAGAAAATTTTGTCCCAGCTGCAACAAGAAATTATTTTGAGAAGTGGACTTGAGTTGGATAAGTTGGGTTATTACCCACTACACAAAATTGATTTGACCCAACTTACACTGCTATGAACAAACATCGAATGGTTTAAAAGCGTGCCATTGCCTTCTGTTTAACCTGTCCAATCTAGATCCCACCCATTCATTTGACACTCCTAATTATAACTCCAAGATTATAGTCAGTTTAGCTGACAGTTATTGGCAGATACATTTAACACCCCTAACCATAACTCCAAGATTATAGTCAATTTAGCTGACAGTCGGCAGATTCCAAGGCACTCAAGCAAATGGTAACTGCTATATGCCTGTTAACGACATGTTTATGAGTAAGTTTGGACAGAAGTTGAAAAATCAATCAAGCTCTTTAGCTATTGAAACATAAACCCAGATCATCAGGAGGTCTGTATATACTTAATTCAACAGCTTGAATCACTTCAGGTTTCAGCTAACTTTGATAGCATGTTTGGGAAGATAAAATTACATATGATTCAGAACTCACCTATCATAGGACTCAGCCCTTGTATATGCTTGGATAACCCAATTATATGTCTCGGTATCAGGTTTCATATGATCTGCCAAACAAAGTTAATGATCAGCTTATTCGTTTAACAAAATATTGGCTGTTATCAGTTATCACTCCGCGAGTATTAATACTACCAAGAAGACAACAAAACCAACAAAGAAATTTTTCCGCCAAATCCAAAAAGTGGAATTTTTATTTGATTATAATTTCATATACGAGACAATGGAAGTAATTTATAAAATAACCATACCAAGTATTGAATGAAGTGCTTAATTTTAAACTTCAAAAACTACTTCTATGGAAGCACTAGTCGAAGAAATACTTTTCCAAACTATATTGCACTACCAAACGAGACCTTATTATAGCCAACAAGAGAGAAGTCAAGGAGTTCAGTAGTCAAAATATCCACTTTAACAACTAGAAGACTCTTCCCTAGCCAATGTTTTCTTTTGATAAAAGTAAAAATTCATTAATGAAGGGCAAAAAAGGCCCTTATACAAGAAGAATACCAAAAATAGAAAACCTTACAAAAACATATGATTTTCTAGGAACGACACCCAATCTTCTATCCCTAGTTATATGTTTCTTGTTTACAACCCAAAACTAGCCAATCTACCAGTCCATTGCTATATACTCCATTCAGAAAGAACAAGGATACTATTACTCAATCACCAATTCAAAGTGACCTCTTTTTGGTCACGTGGAATGAAAATCTTTGCATGAGTTAAGGTTACGAAACTTCAGATGTATGCTAAGAACATTTATGTACTTCTTGATCCTAAACATGACAAATAAGCCATACTTTCTGGCCAATATCACAACCCAAGCAAATACCCAGAGGATTTAGCTCAACCACAAATGGAGGAATCAAAGTGGGTCAACCACAAGCTTAACAAGGGAAAGAAGCTACAGACCTTCACCGTATTCCATGTTCTCAAATGTCGCAAAAGCAATTTCAGGTATCCCACAGGTAGCCTGGCAAGAAAAGAATTAGAGAAACCTAATAATTTAACAAGCCCACTAATGCTGTAACTAAAATTAATCAATGACTTCCTATGTGACTGGTTTACGTCTTTTTTGTTTTAAAATTCTTTCAATAGGTTGTAAAAATGATGAAAAATTTAAAGATCATCTAAATAGAAACAACACAATAGAAAGAAGCTCCTCTAATCTTGAAACAAGAAGGAGAACATAGGTCATAAAAAATTGCCAGCTAACTTATGCAAATCACCCCCATTAACTTGCTTAACTCAAATATATAAACCTAGAGATTTCCACATATACTACACATTCTGCAACTTCTTAAAGATCCCACCCAGTTTTAGTTTCACCAGCCATGAGAATGCAGGCAAAACTACATTTTGATATGGCTGCTATGACATGAATATGTGCACTATAAAATATTTCTCTGGTAATGACAGAATCTAAAGCAATTATATATGACCATCAATCTCCAGAATCCATACTCTTCTTTAAGCTTCAAGCTCGACTAACCTCAGAATATGCTTTGCAACTTAAATTTATATAAAAGATCGCAAAAATACAGAATGTGTTGCTATAGGATTTTATCATCATAAAAAAGTAATAGAAAAGTTACATCTTAGAGATGCTTCAGACGTTTTTTGCAATTAATGAAAATTCTCCTCAATAACATTTCTAGTAGGATTTTCTTTTTTCAATATGTTGAAATTTAAGCTTCTTATCCGACAAAAATCATAGATATACTGAAGTACCTGTACGCTCAAAAGACAATTGAAATGGAAGGTAGAGGCCATTCTACCAGCAGCCTCCATTTCATAGGCAATAGTTAAGGCATTTGAGTGATCTCCTACTTTACAATCTTGTTCTATTAGGAGATCATAGATCTCATCAGTTGCTCTGAGTCCACCCTCAGCACCCTTGAGAAACACTTTGTTGGCATCTTCTAGATGATTACTCCGTACAAGCTCCTCTGCTCAAAGGAAAAGACAAACTTAAAACTCAACAAGAGAATAGTCTTATGGAGAATATAAATCAAATTAAAGCACAAATCAAACTAGGAGCTTGTTTTCACTATACCAACAAGAACCAGCCAAGCTTGGCGAATGTCATATTTCAGTTTCTCCATTGCTGCAAGAATTTCTAAGCCTCTCGTAGCAAGACCCTTGGCACCAAACAAACGAACCAATGCCAAAAATGTTTCATGCAGAGGCCGAAGACCTTCACTCAACTCCCTTCTAAGAGCATGCATCTGTCATTGCTTGATATCAGATGAGTTCAATCCCATGGTTTACCCAATCATTTAGGGTGTCCGAATTCATTTTCTTATGTCACTAAAATTTGTATGGACAGATTCAGCAATATTGGCTTTCATGAAATACAGTTGGCATAAAATAGTTAATACACAAGCAGCTCATACAAGCAAGAGACACCAAATTCACTTGCAGAAGAGTTCACGGTTAGAGGACATACCATAAAAAGGGGGGCTTAATTCCTAGACAAAGATGACAATCAAACTTAAATAAGAAATCAGACATGGGATGAAGACATACCGACTAATTGGAAAAAGCAGAAGAAAAGGGAAACCAAGTAATACATGATCATATGCCAGTGCGAGCTTGTCTGTCTTGAAACTATCAAGAGGCTAATAACATTTCTATATTACGAAACATTTTAACTTTAAATTCTTTCTTAAACTCAAAATGTCTAAACAATGACACATAAAATGGGATGGATAGAGTATGAATCAAATAAAACATATGGCCAAACAATGAAAATAGGAAAGAAAAAGAAAAGCTTATAGAAAAGGGAGTTACAGCGCCATCATTGTCGCGGTTGAGGACATGAGAAACAACGAATCCATGGAAAGAACGAGGTCCAGGGGAGAGACCAGCAGCAATCATATCATAAATCACTTGAGATACACCTTTAGAATCCGCATTTCGAGCGCGTTCCATCAATTCCTCCATAAAAACAAGCCGTAACACTTTTTCAGTTCCGGATGCCATAGAACCGTCATCTTCCGCCGTCTTCAGCTGATGTTGCTGTTGCTGTGTCTGTTTTCTTCTTCTGGTTTTCCGCGGCTGCGACGATACCGACGCTTTAATTGACCGAGAAATTGATGGGCGGGGAATTGGGAGAGTGAGTTTGGAATTGAAAGGTAAGTAGTGTATGGAAATGCCAGCCATTGGAGGTGAAATTTGAAAAATATTATACTAAGGAAAAGTGGAAGTGCATTGGGGGAAAGGAGAGAGAGAATGAGGGGATAAGGCTTTGGTTTTGGGATGGTTTTTAGCGGTTTTGTAAGAGTGAACAGAGAAAGGGGTTTAACATGGAGGGAAATGACGTTACAGCCCGACTATTTCGGGTCAAGTTCATCTCCAACACTTTTTAGAAACGAATAATGGTTACTCTAAAGATTGAACTAAATTTTGTTGAGGAAGCAATAATCAAGTGCAATTACAACTTGTTTGGATGGTTGGTTTGACCCAAAATTTTGATATAGGTTCAGACTTTCTAATAAGATAGAGTTAATCTTAGCCAATATTAATATTTAAAAGATTGATTAACCGATTTTGTATCAAGATGTTACACATACTATTTGAGTAGCAATAAATAGCAAAAATAAAACAATATTCAATGATCCGATAACAGAAAAGGTACCATTAAATGGCAGTAAATAATACTCCTTCCGGTCCAAAATAAGTAATTTTTTTGGATGTTTTTACACAGATTAATAAATTCACCTTTTAACATTAATTAACAATTAAATTGACCATATTAACCTTTACTATCTCACATAAACACTCCTAACACATACTCCAACACTGTTTACTGCAAGGGCAATGTAGAAAAAAAAAAAATTCATTCATTCTTCAAATCTGGAAAAATCACTTATTTTGGACCACAAGAAAAAGGCCAAAAATCACTTATTTTGGACCGGAAGGAGTAATGAATGACATTTATGTAAATAAATGAGTGTGAGTCATCCGAAAAGGGTGAGATTCTTTGATATTCCTTCTGACAAAGATAGGTGGTGATAAGCCTCTTAATATTTGGATCCTCCTCGGATCGTGGGAGAAAAGATAGATAAAGATCTCAAGAAAAATGTATATTTTGTATGCCAATGATAAAGTGAGAATCTTAAGATAATGTCGATGTATTATGTTTTCTACCATGTGTGTTCAATCCCCCTCCATAACTACATATCTTTCTAAGGGCATATGGGCCACAAAACCCTAATAGTACATAAGGGGGGAATATTCACTAAAATATTCTCTATAAGGAATTGTTTCTAAACTAATCGTTACTACTCTATTAAAGGGAGTGCTCGTCTTTGTCCTCTGTTGGGTCCTCGTCCTCACCTTCATCTTCCGTTGAGACCAGCTTGATGACACGTGGCAGCCTTCGAAGGCTTCCTTAATGCCGATTAGGCTCACATCTAATTGTGATAATTTTTAGCCCATATAATTAGTCCCTCCGCTTGTTGAGGTGGTTCAATGAGCGGGTAACAACGGCCGTGGTCGTTGTGACAAATAGGCGATGTGGCTCTCTGGGCCGCATATTTCAAACTCCTAATTTTCTCGGGTGATTTACTGGTTCCGTCTGGTTCAAGAAAAATAAGTGACGTCGTGACGTCATTCGTCATGATGACGTTGATTCCTAACGTGTTGCATCGACTCGTGTGCGTCCCTTGATTGGCTCTGCTTTTTCGGTTCTAATGCCAATTATGATGAAACGTTTTGATTCTGGTGCTAATTATGACGAACCATTTTGAGCTCGGTGTTAATTATGATGAATTGTTTCGGGTTCAGCGCCCTCTTCTTTATAAAAGAGGGTAACTTCATCAGAATTCAAATTTTACATCCTCCGCACTTCTCCTTTGGACTTCCTTCTTTTGCTTCGTTAAAGTTGACTGTATTTCCAATTTTATTCTCTGCATTTTCTTAGTTTCCATATCCATGTCAAACCTTTCATCTGATGTAAGTGCAGAGGACAATTCTGTTCCCTTGGCCGTCGTATTTCCCGATCAGGGGGAAGATGTTGTCGTTGTCGCAGAGGATGAAGCTTTTCCTTCGGTGGAGGAGATCATCCCCTGTAATCTTGATGCTAGATCCGATTTTCGCTGACCGCCGGATGCGATGATCGGAAAATTTCAGTCGTCGATGACGTCTAGGAGCTTGGTTGAATTCAAAGCCAAGTTTGGCCTTCCTAGCCATGTAGGATTAATCCCCGCTAGTGAGGACGTAGTGCACGTTCACCTACAGGGTATTGCGCTCTCTATGCCTACCCGTTTACCATCGGCTACTCATCCCCCTCCTCCCGCTGGTGGAGGAATTTTTCCACCACTACAATGTTCAACTCAGCTCGCCCCTTACGTTTACAAGGCCATCAAGATGTTGTCAAAGTTTTCTGAACTTGCCGGGGTCGAGGTCACGGTGAGGCACTTGGCGCATCTGTTCGCGCCTAGCTTCTATAGAGGAACGATATTGAACCTTCGACATTGTGGAGGCAAATGTTTGGTAGTGAATATGGACGATCAGGGTAGTCGGCAGTTCTGGCTCGACTACTTCTTTGTCAAGATTGAGGTTGTTGTGGCCAATATTAATGGATTCCCTGAGGTCTGGAACCATATACGTAAGTGTTCGTGTTATTTGCTTTTACTTTTTTTATGTACCTTGTTTATTCCAAGTTAGTCGAGTAATCCTTCTTCTTCTGCAGCCACTACTGATGAGCTTAAAGTTACTTATTATTTATGTCCACTTTGCGTCTTTGTTTTGGCTGATTCGATAGAAATTTGGTCGGATTTGGTCTAATATGTTGTCTTTCAGTGCAAATGATGCAGAGGGGATCAATGGACGAATAGTGCACTTAGTGGAAAGAAAAAAAGTTGACGAGGAAAACCCAGGTGTGCGATTGCGCATGAGCGACTCCCAGCGCGTAGGTGAGCGCGCAAGTGACATAGTGTTATGTCATAGGTGCGCGGACATGAGCGTGGTCACACCTCCAGGTGCGCGGCCGCGCACGTCTATCTTCGAGAATTTTACCCAGGCATACTTTTGTAAATTTAGAGGCGAGCCTTTTTGGCCTATATGAAGCCTAACTCGTCTCAAAACAAGTATCTCGGATTTTGGAGCAACTTTTGGAGAGAAGAAGGCAAGGAAACAAGGGAGACTATAAATACTTCATCCAATTCATTCAATACGAAAGTTTGTTTCATTTTGGGAATTGTAATGT
Organism: Nicotiana undulata; assembly: GCA_005239495.1. Lineage (NCBI taxonomy): Eukaryota > Viridiplantae > Streptophyta > Magnoliopsida > Solanales > Solanaceae > Nicotiana > Nicotiana undulata. Next base: position 19,313 of record ML252754.1, on the reverse strand, counting down.
CTTCTTGTTCTTCTAATACTCTTGTGATAAACAACTTCTCCACTATGGAGTAATCTTTCTTAGGGTTATTGACGGATATTGTGATTTGACTATTGTTTGGGGTTTACTTGCTGTTAGTTGTCTGAATTCGTTGAATAAGTTATTAATTGAATGGCAAGGCCAAGTGTGGTTTTACTTTAATCGAAAGAGAAGTGTTGTAGCAATACGCATTGTGTTATCTTGTTTAGGTTGATTTTACACCTCTCATAGGTAATCGAAAGAGCTTGGAGAGTTATCAATTGACCCAATTTGGAAGAATAGTCGGGAGACGCTCTTCGAAAGATCATTCATTCACTGTATTTTTGCATATGTTCATAGGACATGTCATTAGGTTGGTTAACAGAACTCTCATTCATTCGGAAGAAGAATTTGAATCCTTAAGATAGCCTAATCATCTGTTGAAATCGATAATAGAAGTTAAAGAGTGAACTTAGCACGGAGTTACCCAAAATAATAGTTGATCACATATCTTGTCCCGACCCTTACTTCGCACCTTGATATTCAATCGTTGCTACTTAGTCACTAAATTTCCATTATTTTCTCACAATCGATAATCTTAGTTTTTATTATTAGTCGGTAATAACTTAAATCAAAGGTTTATTTTTCTAGATAGTGTTAAGCTGAAGATTTATTAGAACATTATTTAAACCAATCCCTATGAAGACGATTTAATACTATATTATCTTTGACTAGCAAGCCTAAGTTTTATACACCGATTTTGCGCTCGTCAACTAGTCGTCCTCCTCCTTTGGTGGCGCGTCTTTTTGATTAGGTTAAGTAGGTTCTCCCATGCACTATGGGGATTCGTGACTGGACGAGCTTTTTTCAGAAGTTCAAACCAGCCCTCCCCTCAAGAAGTAACCTTCTTCTGGTTGTTATCGTATTCGTACCGGCTTGTGCCGTTGCACACAATTCTTACACTTTTTTTCCAGGTTCAGTCAAGGGGGATATAAGAAGGAACGGGGTGATCGGCCCACATTTAGTAGGAGAAGGGTCGCTGCAAATTATGCCTCCTCCCTCATTTCGGTTGTTGCGCCTTATGCCTCCGCCTCAGTCTTAGTTGTTGTGCCCGTTCCTCCCTCATTTTCACTCATCGACGAAGATGATGAAGTCTTTCCCCGTGATGGGGACCTAAGGCACCGTAAAAGGAAGTTTATGGATGTAGGAGGGGGAGTTCCCGTGGCCATCAATTCAGTAAAAGATGAATTCACGCTTCGGGAAATAGCGACGATACATATTAGAGATGATGTAGGGGCGACATCTGAGGCCCCACAACTGGAAGAGGCTAATGAGGGCGTGTCTTTGTGTCCCGAGGAGGAGAGGGTTGTGAAGATGATGTTTGGTGATAGCTTCGTTCCTGCAGCGCAATAAGAGGTCTCATCTTCCAGGCCGGTAGCTGATGCTTCTCTGGCCGTTGAGAACAAATGAAAGGACGTTGTCGATGAGCGCGATGAGTCAGGTTCTGACATGGACCCTGACGATCTTAGGATGATTGATGAGAGGCTCACTCAGATCGAGGTGAGGATGAAGGGTTCTCAAGGACCATCATGATTTGTTGAGAAATATCGAGGAGGTAGTTCCTCTCGTGGTCTATTTTGCTCCGAGGCTAAGCGTGAGACCCTCAAGAAGTTGACCGACAATACTTTGTCGAAGAACATTGTCGGCCTTGCTCTCAGGGTAAGTGAAGTTATTTTTCATTCTTTTTCTTCTTAACTTGTTTCCAATTTTTATCTTTTGCCTTCCTCTAATCTGCAGATTGTTATTCTAGAAACTAAGTGTGCTCGAAGGGAGAAGAGGCGGAAAGACATTTATGTGAAGTTGAAGGGTAAGTACGAGGAGTACCGTGGGAAGTATCGGGACCTTCAAAGGCGGCTTCACTAGGAGGGCGACGTGCCGCCCTTTAGAGAATAGCTGGGGAAAAAAAGACGAGGAGCTGATGGCAGTCGTGGAGAGACTCGTCGTTCCCGAGGGAGCGTCGAGGAGAAAAGAGGAGGAGTTCGAGCTGAGTAAGGGCGTGGAGGCCCAATGCAGTGACCTTCGGAATCAGCAGGTTCAACTGCGAAGCCAGTTGGATGGATTCCAGCTCGAGATCGACACTCTCAGGGGGAAGTCGCCGAGAAGTAGCGATGTTCAAGAAAGCGGAGTCATCTCGACCGAAGGATCGAAGGGAGATGATAATTTTGGAGTTGGCGAACATGGATCTCCATTTCGAGCGGAACAATATTCTATATGCGGCCGAAGCTAAGGAGGCTAGACTCGAGGAAAGAGTTGGGGAATTGGGTAAGGGGAACTCTTAGTTGTATGATCGAGTGGCAGTTCTTGAGGCCGATAATTACCAACTGCTTGCATGCCCCCTATTTCTAATGCCTCTTCTAATATTCCTCAAGAGCAGTACGAGGAATAGATCCACGCTGAAGCCCCGCTGGACATGATCTGTGATTTTAATAAGGCAGGCTCTATTTCTGAGACGGACCTCGAGGAGGATCGAGTTAATGCTCGTGAGACCCAGCTCACCTGTGAATATGATCCCGCCACGCCTCAACCTGATTTCGAGGAGGACGAGGAAGAGAGTGTGGATCGGCTTGCGGATAATGCTTGGTATGACTCCGCTTACGGTCAAGGCGAGGATGGAGAGGACGTCGGAGGCCGATGTGGTGATGGACACTAGTTTTTGTTTAACTTATTGTATATTTTTGTTGGCGTCTTCAAGCGCCTTTGTAAAGACTCTTTATCTGGTATATCAAATTTGGTTGTTGTCTTATACGTACCTTTCTTACCTTTGTTTCTGTACTCGTGTGTTTTGCTTCTATAATATATTTCTCTAAGTTTCCATAGTCGTGGTGTTGAGTGGTTATGGTGTATCGGCCTTTGTTTGAGTCACTTGAACATATTTTTAAGTTAAATCATGGTCGAGGGCCGATAGGTCTTGTTCGAACTGGTCACGTCATACCTTTAAATGAGTCATTGCCGAGGACCGATAGGTATTGTTTGAGCTAGTCGAATCATATCTTTAAATAAGTCATGGCCAACGGCTGATAAGTATTGTTCGAGCTGGTCGAATCATACTTTTAAATGAGTCATGGCCGAGGGCTGATAGGTTCTATTCGATCTGGTCGAACGTACATTTAAGTTTTAGTTGTAGTCATGGGCTGAATCAGAGTTGTTCAGGCCATTGAACATACATTTGTTAGGTATTGTGGGCCAATAGAAGTTTCTCAAGTTAATTGAACTTTCCTTTCATTATTCATGGTCGAGGGATGATAGGTGTTGTTCGAGCTTGGTCGAACGTATCTTTCATTACGTTAGGGCCATTAGAAGTTGTTCGAGCTTGGTTGAACGTACCTTTTGTTAAGTTAGGGCCGAGGGACAATATGTGTTGTTCGAGCTTTTTGAACGTACCTTTCATTAAGTCAGGGTCGAGAGCTGGTAGGTGTTGTTTGAGCTCGGTCGAACGTACTATTTAGGAGAGCAGTTTCGATAAACACGCATTTCCTTTATTTTGATGTCATTGCTCTGATTACATCATATTGACCTTAGGCAATCTTTTGGAGAAAATTATAAGTTTTGGATGTTGAATGGCGTTCCAGTACCAGTATATCTAGTCCCTTCATTGTTCGACGTGGAGAATCTTGAGGAGTCGGGCAATGAAAAATATGTCTGCTCTCATATACTCAAACTCGAAGTGTCCTACTCGTCACCTCGTTAAAAATCTCCTTGAGAAAACCCTATTGGGACAAACTCAAATGAGGGAAAAAAGAGTACGACTCACATGGCATTTCTCGTTTTTTAGAAGTTGAAGTACTTGAGATTGTTGATATTCCAATTGTTTAGTAGGGGCTTCCCTTCCATAGTTTCCAATTAGAACGAACACTTGTATGCGTTGCCTATGATTTTATATGCCCCGTCCCAGTTGGCTCCCAATTTTCCTTCTCGTGGATCCCTGTTTACTTGGGTTTTGGCTTTGAGTACGTAGTTCCCAATCTTGAGTAGTCGAACCTTTGCCTTTTTGTTGTAGCAACATTCTGCTTGTTGTTTTTGAGTGACCATCTTTTTGTATGTCATGTCTCTTCGCTCTTAGACCTCATCGAGATCTTGCCTCATACTCTCGTCATTGATGGCACCGCTTTCATGGGATTACCTCAGGTTGGGTTCTCCGACTTCGACTGGTATAATTACTTTGGCTCCGTAAACTAGAGAGTAAGGTGTCTCTCATGTGCTCGTCTTTGGGGTAGTTCTATGCACCCATAATACTTCAGGGAGTACTTCCGGCCCCAGTCCCTTGGCCTCTTCGAGTTTATTTTTCATGATGTTTAATATAGACTTACTGGAGGATTCTGCTTGTCCGTTGCCAGCTGAGTCGTAAGGAGTTGAAAGTATCCTTTTAATATGCCAGTTTTCGAAGAACTTAGTGGGTTTTTATTCCTGTGAACTGGGCCCATTGTCAGAACATATCTCTTTAGGTAGGTCGATTCGACAGATCTTGTTTTTCCATATGAAGGCGATTACTTCTTGTTCATAAACTTGGGTGAATGCTCAGGCTTCCACCCACTTAGAGAAGTAGTCGATTAAAACTAAAAGGAATTTTACAATACCTCGTTCTAGTGGAAGCGATCCCAGGATATCTGTTCCCCATTTAATGAAAGGCCATAGACAAGTAATGGAGTGGAGGTGCTCTCCTGCTCGGTGAATTATCGGGGCGTACTTTTGACACTGCTCGCAATTCTTCATAAATTCTAGAGCGTATTTTTTCATGGTTGGCCAATAATAACCAGCCCGTATGAGGTACCTGATAAGTGCTCGATCACCAGAGTGACTGCCACAATGACCTTTGTAGACTTCCTCGAGGATGTATTGGGTTTGGTTTGGGCCTAAGTATTTGTCCAAGGGGCCGCCGTACATTCTTTTTTACAAGTCATTGTGAAGGAGACTATACATGTCAACCTGCATTCTCAACTTTTTGGCTTCCCTGTTGTCATTTAGGAGGGTGTCGTCCTACAAAATAGTTTACAATACAATTACGCCAGTCCCAAGTTAAATTTACAGATTTTATCTTGATGTGGTCCAATGTCGAACTGAGGAGGTGAACTACACCATTATCCCTAGGAGTTATACTTTTGGTGGCAGCAACTAACTTAGCGAGGCCATCTACTTCGACTTTCTGATTTCGTGGAATTTGGTCAAGGTAGCATTCGTCGAAGTTGGGTAGTAATCTGCGGATATCGATCTGATACTTCTACAACCTCTGCTCTTTGATTTGGAAAGTCCCAGTAACTTGGTTGACTACGAGTTGAGAATCACAACTAAGCTTTAATCGCTTCGCCCCATACTTGAGTTCTAGTTTCAATCCTGCAATTACGGCCTCATATTTGGCCTCGTTGTTAGTCATATATGATGACCCCAAAGGTCATCTTATGTTTTAGAGCTCGATTATGCGCTCTTAATCCTTAAAAATCTCATTTTTACTCTCCTCAATTTGCGTGCGCAGTCCGGGTGTGTTTCCGGAAAAGCTTTTATGTTGAAAGTTGATAAAAATAAGAATTTACGCCTTAAAAGTTAATTTAAGTTGACTTCGGTCAACCTTTTGAGTAAACAAACACGACCCCGTGTTTTGGCGGCCCCAGTGGGTCCGTATTAAACTATGGGACCTGGGCGTATGCCCGGAATCAAATTTCGAGATCCCTAGTTTTAGTTATGAAATTTTATTGGAAATTAAAAGTCTAAAAATCTAATGTTTTAAGAATATATTGGTGTTTGGCATTGTTGGTACCGGGCCCGTATTTTGGTTTCAGAGCTCGGTACATGTCCAAAATAGTATTTATAACTTTTCTGTGAAGTTTAGTAAGAAATAGAGTTAGTTTGACGTGATTTGGATGCATGGTTGTGAAAATAGAAGTTTTAAAGCTTTCTTGAAAATTTCATTCGATTTGGTGTTAAATTCGTCGTTTTAGGTGTTATTTTGGCTATTTGATCACGCGAGCAAGTTCATATGATATTTTAGGACTTGTGTGCACTTTTGGTTTAGAGTCCCGAGGGCTCAGGTGAGTTTCAGATAGGTTTCAGAGTGGTTTTGGACTTAGGAACACAACTGGTGCAAGCTTCATGTGGTGCTGGACTGCAAACTTCGCAAATGCGAGGTCTGGCTTGCAAATGCGAGTCACGCTTTTGCGAAGGAGACTACGCATTAACGAGCATGGGCTGTGACTGGGATTCTCGCATTTGCGATGGTCAAATGTTCGCAATTGCAAACAAATTGTTTGCATTTGCGAAGGCAGCAGATATGCGAAGAGTTTGCATTTGCGAAGCCCAAGTCGCATTTGCGACATCTGCAGTTGATGAAAAGAGACTTAGACGAGATTTTTCTCCCATTCTTCAAAATTTCGAACCCAAGAACCCTAAAGGCGATTTCTCCAAGACCAATTCTTCCCCAAAACTTTGGTAAGTGATCCTAACCCACTTTCTTTCAATCTCCCATCGCATTTCATGAATTCCCAACCTAAAATCTAGGATTTCCAAGGTAGAAATAGGGGGTTTGGGTAGAATTAGGGATTTTTGAGAAATTGGGATTTAGACCTCAAATTGAGGTCGGATTGCCAAACTAATTACATATTCGGGATCGAGGGTGAATGGGTGAATGGGTTTTGGTCCGAACCTCGAGTTTTGACCAAGCGGGCTCGGGGACGATTTTTGACTTTTTGGGGGAAAGTTTGGGAAACCTAAATTTATGCAATTTAATTGATTTCTTTAGCAATATTTGATGGTATTAAGTTAATTGGATAGATACGAGTGGTTTGGAGGTGGAATCTAGAGGAAAAGCGGTAATTGAGCAGTGAGTGGCTTGTGGATCGAGGTAAGTGTTGTGTCTAACTTTGACTTGAGGGATTAGGAATACTTGCCTTAATTGTTATATGAAAATCATGTGAGCGGCGTATATGTGAGGTGAGAAATACTTATGCGCCGCCAATCTATTTGCGTTGAATTTTTCTTTTCCGTTCTTATTGTATTGTTTCTTTACCCGCTTCAATTGCTACATGCCTACTTGCAATTCCATGCCTAATTACTACTTGTTAGATATTTATTCTCCTTGTTGAAGATAACTGTTGCTCCGTAGCTTCCTTATCCCCTATTACTTTCTTAAGTTGTTCTTATTTGTGTTTTAGTGACTTTCTGGATTGGTCTCACTGAGTAGTATTACGTGTGTAGAGTTTTATTAAGTATAAGATTTCCATTAGCCTTGTTCTGAAGTTTACGTATTGAGAAGGGTCTTGTGTTAATTTGTGGAACTTCTATATTTCATATGTAATTGATATGAATATGGTGGGACCGGGTTGCACGCCGCAACAGGTGGAATAAGGGTAACATATTGAGGAGGAATAAGGGTGAATTGATATTATACGGTGGGATCGGGTTGCACGCCGCAACGGGTGTAATAAGGGTGGAATGTGGTGATAAGGGTGGAATGTGGTTATAAGGGTGAATCGTGATTGTGATTATTATGATATGGTGGGATCGGGTTGCCAGCCGCAACACTTTTATCTATACTTTGTTGTTTATGATATTAAGAGGAAATAAGGGAGAATCATGATATGTACGGTGGGATAGGGTTGTGCGCTACAATAATCTCTATGTTTATCCATTTTCTTTGACTGTGTAAGTTGTCCGGTAGCTTTGAATTGCACTTAAGGATTGGTTATAACTGAATACCGACGAAACACGTTGGGTGTTGTATTATTCTTTGCAAGTTACTGTTTTTACGTTATTCTGCCTTCTTTTCTGTCATTATTATTCACTATATGCAGAGTTGTATTGTGAGTGTCCCGCCGTAGCCTCTCACTCCTTCGTCGAGGTTAGTCTCGGCACTTACTAGTACATAGGGTCGGTTGTACTGATACTGCACTCTACACCTTCTGTGCAGATTTTGGTGCTGGACCGAGTTGACCCTGAGTTAGCTGTTGACGTCATCTGAACGGAGACTCAAGGTAGTCCTATCGGCGTTCACAGGCCCTGAAGTCCCCGTCTATCCTTTCTGTTTACTGTTTTCTTTTATTCAAACAATTGTACTTCTTTCAGACTTGTATTTGTTGTAAATTCTAGAATGCTCGTGGATTGTGACTCCAGATTCTGGGTAGTTGTGTATAAATGTTAAGACTGTTATGGATTTTCCGCACTCTTTTTAACTTAGTGTAGCTTAATTGTTGTAAATTACTGATAGGGTCTAGAAGTGGCTTAATAATCTCTAATGTTGGCTTGCCTAGCAAGTGAAACGTTAGGCACCATCACGGTCCCAACGGTGGGAATTCCGGGTCGTGACATCATATCTAGGCATCTTACAGATTGGCGAATTATCTCGCCAGTGGAAACCTCGAGCACGAGTCCAAGTCTAGACCCACATGCATTGAAAGCGTCATCGATATGCAGTACCCAAAGGTCCTATGTCTGAAGAAAAGCTTGAGTGGCTTCCTTTTCAGCCTCATGCATTACTTTCACGCTAAAGTCTGCGAGTACTTGCAACTTTATCGTTGTGCGAGGTTGATAAGTGATGTCGTGCTTACTTAACTCGATGGACCATTTGGCCAACCTCCCCGACAACTCAGATTTGTGTAATATCCCTCTTAAAGGAAAAGTGGTGACGACCGAGATAGGGTGGAACTTAAAGTAGGGTCTAAGCTTTCGTGAAGCTACGGCCAGCGCCAAGGCTAGTTTCACGAGGTGAGGGTACCTCATCTTGGCGTCGACAAGTATTTTACTAATATAATAACTTGGAGACTACGTACCTTTGTTTTCTCGAACTAAGATCGCACTTACCGCTACTTCCAAGACGGCGAGGTAAACAAGGAGACGCTCCCCGGACTCGGGCTTTGAAAGCAAGGGTGGAGATGACAAGTACGCCTTCATTTTCCGCTGTGCTTGTACACACTCAAGCATCCACTCGAGGGCGTTATCATTTTTGAGTACGTTGAAAAACCTGTGGCATCTGTCGGACGATCGCAAGATGTATCAGGATATGGCGGAAATTCGACCGGTCAACCTCTGAACTTATTCTTAGTAGTCAATTATTCTAATATCCCGTTGATAGCATTAATTTGGTCTGGGTTGACCTCAATCCCACGTTGTGATACCAAGGAACCCAAAAATATTCCCGAGGCTACGCCAAACACGCGTTTCTCATGGTTTAATTTCATTATGTACTTTCTTAGTATATTGAAAGCTTACTTTAGGTGGTCGATATGATCCTCTACCTTCACAAACTTGACCAACATGTCATCGATATACACCTCCATGGTTTTGCCGAGTTGATCATTGAACTTTTTTTAATCAAATTTTGATAGGTAACCCTTGCGTTATTCAACCCAAATGGCATGGCCCTATAATAATATGTTCCCATGTGGGTGATGAACGTGGTTTTATCTTGGTCTTATTACTCTATGTGCATTTGGTTGTAACCTGAGTAGGCGTCCAGAAAACTTAACAACTCGTGCCATGCCGTTGCGTTGATGAGTTGGTTGACGTGTGGTAGTGGGAATGGATCTTTTGGGCATGGTTTGTTTAGGTATGTGAAGTCCACGCACATCCTCCATTCCCTTTTTTTTAATCATCACAACATTGGTGATCCATTTGGGGTACTTCGCCTCCCTGATGGAACTGTTTGCCAATAACTTTTCTACTTCTTCGTTAATGGAAGGGTTGAACTTTTGTCGGATTTGCCTTATTGGGGGTACAAAGGGTCGACATTCAGTTTATGTGTGGCAATTTCCTTGGGGATGCCTATCATATCTTCATGACTAAAGGCAAACAAATTTGCGTTAGTTATTAAAAATTGACTAAATTTTTGGTTCTCAGAGTTTGCAACCGATGCAGGCCTATTTTGCTGAGGTCGCTATGATTTAGTTGAATGGGGTCGAGGTTTTCTATGGTTGATTCAACGACTTTGACCATCTCGGGGTCCATAATGACTTCCTTGGCTTCGCCTTGTGACGACCTCGACCCTGCTGATTGCTATGCATTTTTTCCTTTTCTTTCTTTTGTTGAGTTATACTGTTATCCATGGCAATTAGGTAGCATTCCCGGGCCGTGCGTTGTTCCCCTTGTATGCTGAATGATCCCCAAGGTGTTGGGAATTTGATCACTCGGTATAAGCTAGAGGGGACGACTCTCACGGGGTGTATCCATGGTCATCCCACGATGATGTTGTATCTGGTGTCCTGGTCCATGATATGGAACGTTATCTCTAAAGTAACTCCGTTAGTGAGAACAAAGAGTGTGATTTCTATCGAAGTCCATTCAACTGCATTGTTAAAACTAGTTAGTGTAATACAACGTGACACTATCTTATCCTCAAGTCTTATTTGTGCGAGGACTCGGGGATGGATGATGCATGCTACACTTCCGTCGTCTACCATAATTCTGTTAACATCAGTATCAAAAATTTGTAAAGTAATGACAATTGCATCATTATGAGAGAAAGTCAAACTGCCTGCATTTGAGTCATCGAAGATGATACTTTCTTCGAGTCCGTCATACCGTTCGTGGGTCGTCGATCTTTTGAGCTTATGGGTGGCGGTGAATTTGATGTCATTTATAGAGGAGTTGTCACTACCACCAAACATCATATTTATGGTACGAGGTAGTGAAGGGGGCTTTGGTGGGCCTGGACGTTCTCGACCCCTTGCTAAAATGTTCTTGCCTTTGTCGTTGAGGAGTTTTTTGAGGTGCCTTTGCGGCAACAAGTTTTCTACCGCTAGTCTCAAGGCGATGCAATCTTCTGTTTTGTGCCCATGTTCTTGGTGGAACTCGCAAAGGGTGTCAGATTTCCTTGTGTTTGGGTCCGACCTCATCTTTGGTGGCCATTTAACTTTTGTTCCAAACTTCTCGTGAGCGTGTACAACTTTTGTAGGTGATACCCAAAAATTATGAGCAGATAACAAGGAGGCATACCTCAATCGTTCCTGAGAGTACCTGATCTTTGCCTAGACGGTCCATCTTCATAACGAAAGGAGGGGATGGGTGCCCTGAAATAGGGTGTCGTTCCATGCTTGGCCGCGATATTGTGTGGTCTCTCCTTGTATTATCCTTGCATTCTTTCCTAGGCTCAGATTGTACCGAGTTGAGTAGTTGAGTTTGCCCATTAAGGTCGTCTACTTTGACCTCGACACAGTAGGCATTATGGATTTCTTCCCAAGTGGTCGGTGGATATTTCATCAACCGGCTTAGTAGCTTTCTGGTCTCCCTAGAATCCTCTCTTCTCAACTCATTCTGAAAAGCTTCCATGGTCATTCCTTTGGAAACATTTGTTAAGGTTATCCTCACCTCGTTGAACCGGGCGAGGAAGTCCCTTAATCCTTCATTTCTTAACTGCGAAGATGTCGTTTTCAGCTTTTTTGTACTCGACATGTGTCGTCGCGTACTTGTCGGACATTTATTCAAAATTTTATATTGTAATTATGAATACCATGTCAACGCCTCTCTAGTGAGATTTCGCCAAATTGTTTCAGCAAGATGGAGGACACCTGCTCTTTGGTAAGGTCGTTGCCTTTCACAATGGTACCGTAGTGAGTCACATGATCTTTGGGGTCGGTTGTCCCGTCGTAGATTCTGATATGGGGGCATCTTGAAGGTCTTTGGTATGGTGTGTGGAGCCGCTTCTCCGCAACGGCTGTTCCACAAACCTGGCCGCGTCTCTTGTTGGTAACAATTTGGGAGCACTTGGTATGTTGTCTACCCGTTTCTGGTGCTCTTTAGTTTGGTCTTTGAGTGCCTTGTTCGTGTTTTTCATTTCTTCCATTCTTTCAACACGGCGGCGAGGATGCCATCACCTGCATTGTGAGTAATAGTGTGAGTTGTACCTGGAGTCAGATGGCTTAGTTGGTCGTCCTGTTCATCCTTGCGTTGTGCTTCATGGACTCTCGTGGTTTATGTGGTCGTGCATGGAGCTTGTATACTGAGCCTGCTGACTAGAGTATCAATTAGACATGCTTCAAGGAGATTTTTCATAGTAGGGGGCGCCCCATGTCCCGTGGACATGGAAGCTCATTTCCCATATGGATTTGTTGCGTTGTGGAAAGGGAAATTTGATGTCTCTCATCTAGGAGAGGTCGTGGGCGTCACTCCTCGCCTTGGGTGTCATGGCCTTCGTTGATGGCATTCATGAGGTTAAGGGGAACGTTATACGTTGCCCTCATTATGTTTCCTTTGTTACGTGCCATGGAAAGTTTTGTACGCGCATAGAGAGAAGAGATAAACTTTGTGGTTTGTTAGATTAACAAGTCACGCGAGTTATGGATCTAATGGATACTAAATGATTATGGCTGAGAAATTCCCCACAGACGGCGCCAAACTATTTGACCCGAAATTTTGATCTAGGTTTAAACAATCAAGTTTTCTAATAAAATAGAGTTAATCTTAGCCAATATTAATATTCAAAAGATTAATTGACCGATTTTGTAGCAAGATGTCACATATACTATTTCAGTAGCAATAAATATCAACAATAATACAACATTCAACGACGCAAGAGTAAAAAAGGTAACATTAAATGGCAGTAAATAATAATGAATGACATTTATGTAAATAAATATGTGTGAGTTACCCGAAAAGGGTGAGATTCTTTGATATTTCTTATGACAAAGATAGGTGGTGATAAGCCTCTTAATATTTGCATCCTCCTCGGATCGTGAGAGAAAAGATAGATAAAGATCTCAAGAAAAATGTATATTTTGTATGTCATGATAAAGTGAGAATCTTCATAGAATGTCGATGTATTATGTTTTCTACAATGAATCTTCAATCCCCCTCCATAACTACATATATTTCTATTTATAAGAGAACGTGAGCCGCAAAATCCTAATAATACATAAGGGAGGAATATTCACTAAAATATTCTCGGTAAGGAATTGTTTCTAAACTAGTCGTCAGTGTTCTGTTAAAGGGAGTGCTTGTCCTCGTCTTCATCCTCTGTTGGGTCCTCGTCCTCACCTCCATCTTCTGTTGAGACCAGATTGATGACACGTGGCAGCCTTCGAAGGCTTCCTTGATGCCGATTAGGCTCACATATAATTGTGATCATTTTTAACCCATACAGTTGTTACATGTTGTATTTTATCGTATTGTTATTTTAAATACAATATATATTTTGATTGTTATTTATGTTTTGTTGTATCGTTAAATTCGGTGAAAAGTGTTACTTTATAAAGCGATCGATTTGGTATCGTCGTCTCGTTATCTTTTTCTTTTTTTCTCTCACCTTGCGCTTCGTGTATCTCAAGTTGTATTATCTAAATATGAGAAATACAAACAGTTGCATACATAACAAGTAACTAGAAGGGAAGCCCGGGCCCAATATTAAGAATATGTATATATTGTTTTGTTATACATTATGTGACCTTTTTATTCTAACAATAAAGTGAGATACGTTGGATATAAGAAATATTATATGGCAGGACTAAGAAGGTGTCACAATATGGTTCCATTCGCTTCAACTGTATAATTAGGATAAAATAGTTAGTCCATGGTTTCTCTTTTTATATACTTCACAATCGCTAGAATTAAATTTTCTTAGGTAGATTTGCCTCCGATTTCGAAGCTGTTTGCACAGTTTCAACTGGTTTAAGTCTGAATTTAATTAACTTTTCTTTTTTCCTATTGTGACTGTGAAAAGAAAATTGAATTTTCTTAGCAGTGGTCTTCTAGCTAAACTGCAAAATAACAAGCAAAATGCAACTGTGTGAATGACTGGACAACAACTCATAGTCTTCCCCACAAAAGGTACATGAAACATATCACCTATTCGATTAAAACTAAAGGCTACATAGAATTCTAGGCATATGCAGTAACCTTGTCTTTAGCACCAATCAACCTGAAAGAACTATAAATTAATAAAAAATTCAAAAACGTAATCAACCTTTAGATTTCTTAGTAGTGATGGCTGAACTCACTATACTTTTAAACGATTGGTTCAAGATTCATTTTTTGTTGAAATTTGGTTTTACACGCATACAAATGTATAAGTCCTTCTAAGCGGAGAAAAAATACCTCGGTATCCTGGTATTATATAAGTTACTGGAGTGCTTTCTTGTAAAATCCACAATCCTAGTGCACCGCCAGCATCTATCAGTGCACAACCACTTCAGAGTTACCATGGTGGTTATCAGGGTCGTCAGGGCCAATTCCCGAGTCATCAGCCACAACAGCAGAGATCTTGTTATAGTTGTGGTAGCCCCGGGCACATTTCCAGATATTGCCCCCGAGCTTCGAGTGGACCCCAGTATCAGGGTTCCTATGCCTTGGTTCCCGCAGCAGGTGCACCCTTACCCCCTCAACCAGCTAGGGGTGGTGGTCGAGGTACCAGAGGTGGTGGTCAGGCTCATAGAGGTGGAGCACATGCTACGAGGGGTAGAGGCCAGGTTGCAACAGGTAGACCCAGGGATGTTCAGATTGGAGGGGCTCAGCCCCGGTGTTACACTTTTCTTGCTCGTCCTGATGCTGAGGCTTCTGATGCAGTTATTACAGGTACGATTTCAGTTTGCAGCCGAGAGGCTTCTGTGTTATTTGATCTGGGTTCTACATTCTCCTATGTGTCTTCATATTTTGCCCCTTATTTGAGCATGCCTCGTGATTCTTTGAGTACTGCTGTGCATGTGTCTACACCGGTGGGTGATTCTATAGTGGTAGATCGAGTCTACCGTGCTTGCATAGTAGTTATTGGTGGCCTGGAGACTCAGGTCAATCTTTTGCATCTTGATATGGTGGACTTTAATGCTATATTGGGGATGGATTGGTTATCCCCCTATCATGCTATCTTGGATTGGCATGCCAAGACATTGACCTTAGCCTTGCCAGGAGTACCTCGTTTAGAGTGGAGAGGGACTCCTAGTCATTCTTCTGGTAGAGTTATTTCTTATATGAAGGCTCGACGCATGGTTGAGAAGGGTTGTTTGGCCTATCTGGCCTATGTTCGTGATTCTAGTGCTGAGGTTCCTTCTATAGAGTCCGTACTCGTGGTTCGTGAGTTTCCAGAGGTATTCCCTACTGATCTGTCGGGTATGCCACCCGATAGGGATATTGATTTTTGTATTGAGTTTGCTGAGGGCACTCAACCCATTTCTATTCCCCCCGTATCGTATGGCTCCGCCAGAGTTGAAGGAATTAAAGGAACCATTATAGGATTTGTTGGATAAAGGCTTCATTAGGCCTAG
The DNA here is from genome assembly GCA_005239495.1 of Nicotiana undulata. Classification (NCBI taxonomy): domain Eukaryota; kingdom Viridiplantae; phylum Streptophyta; class Magnoliopsida; order Solanales; family Solanaceae; genus Nicotiana; species Nicotiana undulata. Next base: position 4,086 of record ML252754.1, on the reverse strand, counting down.
TGTTTCTCCTTGGGGTGCTCCAGTATTGTTCGTGAAGAAGAATGACGGCTCAATGAGGATGTGTATTGACTACCGACAATTGAATAAGGTTACTATTAAGAACAAGTATCCTTTACCGAGGATTGATGACTTATTTGATCTGTTTCAGGGTGCTACGGTGTTCTTTAAGATAGACTTGAGATCTGGTTATCATCAGCGGAGGATCAGGGCGTCTGATGTGCCTAAGACGGCTTTTCTCACTCGTTATGGGCATTATGAGTTCTTGGTCATGTCTTTTGGGTTTACTAATGTCCCCGCTGCCTTCATGGAGTTGATGAATCGGGTATTCAGGCCTTATTTTGACTCATTTGTGATCGTGTTAATTGATGATATTTTGATATACTCTCGCAGCCGAGAGGAGCATGAGCAGCACCTTAGAGTCGTCCTCCAGACTCTGAGTGATAGGCAGTTGTGTGCCAAGTTTTCTAAGTGTGAGTTCTGGTTGAGTTCCGTGGCATTCTTGGGCCACGTTGTATCGGCAGAGGGCATTCAGGTGGATCCGAAGAAAGTTTCAGCAGTTAGAGATTGGCCTAGGCCCACTTCAGCCACATAGATTCGGAGTTTCTTAGGCCTAACAGGCTATTATCGCCGGTTCGTGGAGAGGTTTTCATCTATAGCAGCCCCTATGACCAAGTTGACGCAAAAGAGTGTTCAGTTCAGATGGTCTGAGGAGTGTGAAGCGAGCTTTCAGAAGCTCAAGACAGCATTGACCACA